>CAIJEO010000001.1:0-87067 GCA_903819665.1 Aureobasidium mustum | reverse complement strand
GATATGTAATGTAAAAAATTCCATCATAAGCCATTTGTTTATGATGGCAAGTATATAAAGAAACTAATAGGAATATCTTAGCTATATATCAAAAGAGTTTTAACATCGATGAGAGTCGATACTGAACTTTGGGAAAATCCTATAAAATAAACGAAGCGAATTCGAAATATCTTATTAGCATTTTTATATGTGTGAAAAAGTAAGTCTTATTCCTAGATAAACCGATTATTAAATAATGAATTAGTATCTAAAATTAGACCCGAAGCCTGGTGATCTTACCATGATCAGGGTTATAAAAGCCCGAACGGGTTATCGTTGTAAAGATATCCGAAGAATTGTGGTAAGTTAGTGAAAGACAATACTGACCAGGATAGCTGGTTTTCCGCGAAACCTATATAAGTAGGTAATTCAAATAACATCATAGCAGGTACAGAATTGTGATCTCAGACAAATGGTATTTAACGCTTCGCGCAATATTTGTATATATCGGGGGTCGTGAAGACTTTATCGGTGAGAATTTGCTCTCGGAAGGGCAATGATGAATATTGAATAATCGGACATAGTACGATAAGGTTGTATGTCCAAAGGGAAACAGCCCAGAACAAGTGTTTAAGGTTCCAAAATTATTGTTAAGTGAAATTAAGGAAGTTTTTTCAAATACAACCAGGAAATAGGCTTAGAAGCGGCCATTTTTAAAGACCTCGTAACAGAGCACTGGTTCAATTAATAAGTTAAAAGCACCGAAAATTTAACGGATCTAAACAATATACCGACACCTTGTCCATAAGTATTAATAAAATTATAATTGTATTTATGGGGTAGCGGAACGTTGGGCAAATCAAAGATGTAATCTTTTTAAGATTATATAATTATGGGCTTTTGTCTGAACACTTTTCGAGATTCGGCCGGAAACGGAGAATCAAGAGGGTAAGTAGGCTAGTCCATCGACCTTAGGTAGAACTTCTACCTTTGGCAGATGATAACCCAAGTGAGAATGCTGACATGAGTAACGAAAAAGGGAATAATTACCCCCTCGCCTTAAGCTTATGGTATTTATATAAAGTAACGGCCTCTAAGTTTATAGACCTGCCCTAAAGGACTAAACGATGAGAAAAGCTTTTATGCAGAATTAACCCGCGGTAGAGTACCGTTGGTTCTGGAAAAATCTGCAAATTATCGAAACCGTACCTAGATACTACCCCTGTCCAAGTAAGCTAGTAGAGTATACGAAGGCGTTTGAGCTAACAATCATTAAGGAACTCGGCAAAATGACACCGTAACTTCGGGATAAGGTGTGCCATTCTTCCATCGCCCGGCTTCCGGACGATGGTTAAGAATAGGAGGCATAGAATGGTGTTGTACGACTGTTTAATTAAAACAAAGCACTTTGCGTAAGATGACAAATCAAAGTATTGAGTGTGAATTCTGCCCAATGTTGGCTGGTTAACGGATTTACTTAGCTGACTAAAATAAGCTAGGATTTGAAGGAACCCCCAATCAATGGCGGCCTTACCGATGAGGGTCCTAAGGTAGCGGAATACCTTGGCCGTTAAATGCGGTCTTGCATGAATGATTTAACGATACAACAGCTGTCTCAATGATTGGCTCAGTGAAATTGGAATAACTGTGCAGATACAGTTTACCTCTAGTTAGACGAGAAGACCCTATGCAGCTTTACTGTTGCTAGTTATTGGATATGATCAAACGAGTTGTAGTGTATAAGGTAGTTGGTGAGATACAATTGAAACACCTTTACTTAGTTTATCATATCAGTAGAATACCGCGAAAGCTTTATTAAACTACTTCGACGGATTAAAATCCGTCGATGGAAGAGTAAGTGAGTAGGTAAAATCTACATTACTTATCCAAAAGGAAGAGGGGTTTAATGGTTTTTACCATTTAACCCGGGAAACAGTTGCTAGTAGACGGTTTATGCGGGGCACAGATCCCATAAAAAGTACCTGGGTGTATCCAAAGTTAATTTTAGAATTTACTCGGTATCGCAAGAAATTGCGTTACCGAGTAATTAAACATGTATAGGCTAGAATTATTAATATTCTTTCCTAGCGTGTTTTCTTATTTTACTTTGTTATATTTTATCAATCGCGAAGCGCTAGATAATTTATTCAGTTATATATCTATTAAGTTAGATTTATTATTTTTATTTTAAGTAAGATTTTAACTATATGGAAAATAGATGTAAATAAAACATTAATTAGCAAAATGTTAGTAATGTTTTAAGTTATTTTATTATTACACAATAATAAGATGATTTTTATATTTACTTATAAAGTTTAATGGCTTAATCTTGCTTTACTGTTTGACTTACACGTCTATCAGTCGCGTAAGCGGGGCATATGATCACAAGATGCAGAAAGGAAAGGTCTTGGATTTTTGAAAAAGCTACGCTAGGGATAACAGGCTAATTGCGCCAGAGAGTACAAATTGAGTGCGCAGTTTGGCACCTCGATGTCGACTTAGCTCATCCACATGAATGCAGGAATCATGAAGGGTTCGACTGTTCGTCGATTAAAGAGCTACACGAGTTGGGTTAAATACGTCGTGAGACAGTATGGTTTCTATCTTCTAGAGGGAATTAGAGTAAAATAAGGATAGCCCCTTCGTACGAAAGGAGTTGGGTATATTAACCCCTGGTTTACCTGTTGTTTATGTAACCAATATTAATTTTTATATTTATTAATAATTTATTGGTGTATTACTATTACTCTTGTATATATTAATAGCATAGGCACGGCAGGAAAGCTATGTTAGTTAAAGATAAGTGCTGAATGCATATAGGCACGAAACTTACCTTAAGATACTCTTAAATATACGTAGTAGAACACTACGAATCTTATATAATAGATTTATATTATATATTGTATAGGCTTTAGCTTAAAGGATTTTGATGTCTTCAGGTATAAAGTACTAATTTTATTAAAAACTAAATTACATACTTATCGTATATATATTGCCCGGTTAGCATAAAGTAATGCAACCGTCTTGTAAACGGTAGAAGTAAGTGCGATACTTGCACTGGGCTTTTGACTAAAAAAGTTTAATTATTTAACACGAGATAACGTTTTTTTAGGCCTTAAGTGCCCGGAGAATGTGAGTAAGTTAAAAGGACTTATACTTGGCACGTATTTAGTCCTTTCCGTCGCCAGAACTGGGGCGTAAACTTAATGGTGGCATTCACGCTAGATTGCGGGAAAGGGGCAATCCAGTAAATTAAAGATCTCGTTTAGATTATAATGCGGGTTGATGTAATAGTAGCATAACTGACTCATGATCAGTAAATAGGGGTGCAACTCCTCTATCCGCATAATTATAAAACTACATATATAAAAGGCTATAGCTTAATCGGTAAAGCAAGCTGCTCATGACAGCTCAGATGAGTGTTCGAATCCCTCTGGCCTTAAAGTTTAGCCTTGCGCACAGCCTTTTCAGGGGCGGGGTTTTTTTGTTTTTATTATTAATAATAACGTTAAAAAACACAGCGCGAATCGACCGCTCGCATTAAAAAAAATTATTTTTTTACGGTTAGCCATCGCTAAATTTTTAATCCGAGTGCTGGAATTGGTAGACAGGGAAAATTTAAGCTTTTCTGATATTATATCGTGAACGTTCGAGTCGTTCCTTGGATAAATATATTAAAATTTTGGTTCTTTTTTAAAAAACGTTATAAATGCTGCATTTAAAATAATTAATTTTTTTTAACCTGCCCAGTTCTCCCACGTTTTTTTGGTAAAAAAACGCTAGAGAGCGCGTGATGGCTTTGCCATGGCTTCGGCCTAAAAATAAGGCTAGCGCTAGATTTAATTATTTAGCGCGCAAGCGTTATATTAATAAGACCCTATAGACAAGTTAGGTTAAGTCATAACATTTTCACTGTTACATCCAGGGTTCGAGCCCCTGTGGGGTTAATAATTTTACTGCTTCGCATTAATAAAGTCATCGATTTTGTCGATGACTTTATTTAAACGGAGATCTTTTAATACTCTTAAGAAAATTAAAAATAATTGGAGGATGCGAAAAGAAAAAAAAACTCTCAGGAGGAACTTTTAAAAAGAAAAAGAAAATCTATCTTTGGTTAGGTATGGGAAAACTTACTTGGGGATATAGTTTAACTGGTAAAACTGCGATTTTGCATATCGTTATTTTAGGATCGAGTCCTAATATCTCCAATTTTTAAGCTATAAATGCATGTATGATTAAATATGTTAGCTCTGCGCTTTGCAGGAAAAACTCTTAAAAAAAAACCAATATTTTATCTCGAAGGGTTGGCTTTTTTATGATTATTTAAGCAGAAAATCTCATAATTCTTAATTTTTTTATTCCTCCCCAAGGAGGATGAGGTAGAGTATAAAAATATAAAATTGCCCCTATCTACGTATAATGAAAATAAGGAGTAAGGATGACCAAAAAAAAAGGATATTTTTCCCTATCCGGTTTAGCGCTAAAAAGAAATTAGCTCAATTGGTAGAGCAACCGTTTTACACACGGTAGGTTAGGTGTTCGAATCACCTATTTCTTAAATATCTTTAGATAAAATAAAAAATCTTATCCTTATAAATTTTTAATTTTATGCTATGAATAAAAATATGGTTTACTTCTTGAATATTAAAAGATCTTATCTTTAATATTTTTTAACCTTCGACTATAAAAAATATCTTTTTTTTTTATGGTCGAAGCTCTAGCATAATACTTTAGCTTAAATTACGCTAATAAATTGTTATTTCATACATCAAACGCTTTAAATGCTACAGTAATAATATTAACTGTATACAGTCTTTTTTTAGGTACGGTGTTTGTCTTTACGGGTATATCTGCTTTAGAACACCCGACCTGGTAATACCAGGCCCCCAAGCCGGTGCACCGGAATTTCTTACATTCAGTCCGACCATTTTATGCGAGAGAAACTATTATCTCTTTATCAATGATTTAATTACTCGGAGATTAATTAAATCATTAACATGCAAGCAGGTAACGTAACTCCAGACCAGCGAGGAGTTTTAGCGGTGTTCTTACTTAAATCTTCTTTGGTTATTGGTTATTTAAATGTATTGGTAGAAAGGTCTTTATTAATAGATGAGCAGTCGGTCTCAGCTGTAAATGCCTTACTAGAAGTAAAACCCACTATTTGGGAATTCTTTCGTAGAACTATTGATGGACAACATCATTTCTGACAAATTAATTATATTACAGCTAGGACAGAATACAGAAACTTAGACGAGTTGGGTGTGCTATTAGACCGTATGCAAGATGCTCTCTTTTCTATTAACTATTAATAGGAAACCTTTCTGAAGTGGAAGTATTACCAGCTTTAATTAAAAAAAAATAAAAAAGATCCCCCCCTCTTTGAATTTACATTTGTTGTTTTCAAATTGTATTTAATTGTTTATATAACTATATATGAAGGTCTAGCTTTTATATACATCTTTTTTTTTAATATTCAGTAAATTATATTTATTCTATCTATTATGTAAGTATGATTTTTAAAAATAAACTTACCCAGATTTAGAACACTAATCTTAATTTTCGCGGACCTATTAAAATACTAAGAAAAATTATATAAAGAGAGCAGAACTAACCCCTGAAGAGTTAGAGAAATAAAGAAAAGCCGACAGAAAAGCCCTTTTTTTCTGCTTCGCTGCCTAGCCGACTTCTTGAAGTCGGCGACAAGGCTAAAAGAAGGACTGACATGACACCAGAATTTTTAGAAAAAGCCAGAGAATATGGGAGACAATACGCAGCGAAAAGATATTCAACTTGTCTACAAAGGTGTTTATTTCCCAATATAGTGCTAACCCTCAAATGGAAGCACTTGTATAATTACATGACAATTACATGTCTTAATTCGACCTCTGGTCGATCGGTGTTTTATTATTAAAAATTGTATTTTTTAATAATAAAAATAAATACCTGAAACAAAGTAACGCTCTTCCGTTGAAAAATTAAATAAAGGCGACAGCATAAAAATAATAATTACATATATAAAAATAATTAGTTACGTAACAAGGGTAAAATAACTATCGACAATTATTTTTTATCTGGCAGCGGGATCTTCTCCGTTCCCTCTCTCATTAATAATTAATCTCCGATTACGCAGTGAGGAAAGGCTTTTAGTAAAAGTTTAGTTTACTATTTTAACATTAAAGATCGGCGCACGCACAAAAAATTATTTTGCGTGCGTTTATCAGTAAACCTTTTTTTTTTTACGCTCCGCAGTAGGAACTCACGCATTAAAAAAAATTATTTTTTTAAGCGCCAGTGTATAACAATGCCTTATATAAAACCCCGGTTGTGATACAAAATTAAAAGTGTTATTATTATATAATAACATAGGAAAGTCCAGAGCTATATAAATAGAAAACAATATGGATTGGTCCCCAATCCTGCAGGTCCGCCCCAGCTTCGCTGGCTCCCATTATTTTTTTTAACTAAAAAAAAAAATAATCCAAAAGTTAAAACTTTGGTCTTTAGTAGAAAATAAAAGTCAAAAACTTAGCGTTATATAATAGCAATAGTATTATTTGACTATGAGATGTAAAGCCTCTATTAAGCATTTATTTAGAATTATATTCTTTACAGAATCCGGCTTAATTGTATCCAACCTTTCCATTCCTCCTTTTTTTTAGTCTATTAATTACTGGTGTAATATATTTTTATATAAATATGTCACCTGGCGAAAAAAAAAAATGCTTTTATCGTTCGATTGCATGGAAATTAATGGCTAGACGGCCATTTTTAGAGTTCCTCCTGCAAAGCGAAAAAAATATTAAAAATGGCTTTTAAAAAAATTATTTTTTTAGTGTGCTAAATAAAGAGCTTAACTTAACGGTAAAGTATATGACTTTTAATCAATACAATATGAGTTCGAATCTCATAGCTTTTTAATATCTAACGATAATAATAAAAAATCTTATCCTTATAAATCTTTAATTTTACGCTATGAATAAAAAATATGGTTTACTTCTTGAACATTAAAAGATATTATCTTATCTTTAATATTTTTTAACCTTCGGCTTTTTCGTTTTCTCCCCACCTTAAGAGTGGGATGATAAAAAAATATTTTTTTTATGGTCGAAGCTCTAGCATAATATTTTTCTTCAGAAAAATTTTGCATATTACCTCTAATAAGATAGAAAATAACATTTATCAAACTAATCCTGAAGGGAAAATATCCCAAATAAGTATGGGAATAGAGCGTTGATTCCTTTCTTCTAATGCGAAAGATATTGGAATTTTATACTTAATCTTTGCATTATTTTCAGGGCTATTAGGAACCGCATTTTCTGTACTTATAAGAATAGAATTATCTGGACCCGGTGTGCAATATATAGCAGATAACCAACTATACAACGCAGTAATTACTGCTCATGCAATATTAATGATATTCTTTATGGTTATGCCCGCATTAATCGGAGGTTTTGGTAATTTCTTATTACCATTATTAGTTGGAGGGCCTGACATGGCTTTCCCTAGACTAAATAATATTAGTTTCTGATTATTACCACCTAGTTTAATCTTATTCTTATTCGCTGCAACTATAGAAAATGGAGCGGGAACAGGATGAACATTATATCCACCTTTATCTGGTATACAAAGTCACAGTGGACCTAGTGTAGATTTAGCAATTTTTGCTTTACACTTATCAGGAATAAGTAGTTTATTAGGTTCAATGAATTTCATTACAACAATCTTAAATATGAGAAGTCCTGGTATAAGATTACACAAATTAGCTTTATTCGGTTGAGCAGTAATAGTAACATCAGTTTTACTGTTATTATCTTTACCTGTGCTTGCAGGTGGTATCACAATGGTATTAACAGACAGAAACTTTAATACTTCATTCTTCGAAGTAGCAGGAGGTGGTGATCCTATATTATACCAACACCTATTCTGATTCTTCGGGCACCCTGAAGTTTATATATTAATTATACCTGGATTTGGTATAATAAGTACTACAATATCAGCTAGCTCTAACAAAAGTGTATTCTGGATATCTAGGTATGGTTTACGCTATGATGTCAATTGGAGTGTTAGGTTTTGTAGTTTGAAGTCACCACATGTACACAGTTGGATTAGATGTAGATACAAGAGCCTACTTTACTGCAGCTACTTTAATTATTGCAGTACCTACAGGAATTAAAATATTCTCATGATTAGCTACTTGTTACGGTGGATCATTACACTTAACACCTACAATGTTATTCGCATTAGGATTTGTGTTTATGTTTACAATCGGAGGATTAAGTGGAGTTGTACTAGCTAACGCATCATTAGATGTGGCATTCCACGATACTTACTACGTTGTTGCTCACTTCCACTATGTTTTAAGTATGGGAGCAGTATTTGCATTATTTAGTGCATGATACTATTGAATTCCTAAATTAATAGGATTAGACTACAACATAATGTTAGGTAAAGTACATTTCTGAATCTTCTTCATAGGTGTTAATGTTACTTTCTTCCCTCAACATTTCTTAGGATTACAAGGTATGCCAAGAAGAATAAGTGACTACCCTGATGCTTTTGCAGGATGAAACTTAATAAGTAGTTTTGGATCTCTTATTTCTGTAGTAGCTACAATTGTATTCTTACACATGGTATATCTACAATTAGTTTTTGGTAAACCAGTGTCAAGATACCCTTGATTAACACCACAATTCTATACAGATCTATTACAAAGCTTATTAAACAGAGCGTATACAAGTTTAGAGTGATGTTTAAACAGTCCACCTAAACCTCACGCATTTGTAAGTTTACCTTTACAAAGTTAATATTAAATTACTACATTATTATCTTCATCATTATATTTAAAAATAAAAAAAAAGCATAACATACAAAAGCTTGGGTCTTAATTTGATAGTTAGATGTTCATTATTAATATTATCAGTATGGTTACCTATATGTTGTGTTAAATTTTTACCTGGGCAAGAGGTTTTTTTAATTATGCTGGCTGCTATATATCTAAATTATATCATCTTTTTAGTATATATTAACTTAAACCGCCATTCTTTAGAGGATATTTTAGCTTTGATTATTACTAAATTATTATTTTATCTATTTTTCGTATTTACCTTTTGTTTAATATCAAATTTAATTCCTATATTATCTACCTTTTGGTCTTTCTTAATTCTACTCTTTTTAGATGATTATTTTATTTGATAAAATAAAAATTCTATGGATCTGCGTAATATATTAAATCCAAGTTCTATGGAAGCCGGTTCCAGTAATAATAAGACTGGCGGGCCTAATTAAAGTGGAGGAAATCTTTTGCTCATAACAGCAATGAGCAAAGTGAGCATACCATAGAAAACACTCATTAAACCAGAAGTGAGGTTGAATCTAATAGGCAAAGATTGCATCCCAGCTTTAGTCACTCTGATTGGGAGCACTTGGCGGACATAATAAGAGCAGGAAGACAAGGTGTATTAGACAATAGGGCTAACAACGGAATAGCCTCACGAGCTGTTTATTTAGGTAATATATCTTATTATTTTACTGAAGAAGAGCGTATCATGTTGCGTGCTTATGGTAAAAGCAAAGGTAATATATGAGGGGACATAAAGTTCTTGGTCAAAGAATAGATGGGTATAAAGTAATACAAGATATCGCTGACACACATTAATAAAAAATATATATTTTTTTTTTTAGTGGTTAATTACATTAAAGAAAATATTAGATCACGTTATTTTTATATAACAAATATGAGTGATATTTTTCTCAACCAGAAAAAATTATACTGCGTGCTTATACTCATAGTATAAATAAAAATTGATATAATATACAAAATTTACGAGCTTAAATGGACGCCGATGGCGCCATAGACTGAATTTCAAATACACAATAATAAATAAAAATTCTATTATTAGTTTAGGTATGCAATAGGTCTTTTGCAAAAAAATATCATATTTTTATAATAATCCAAAGTAAGTACATTAGTAAGGTAAGGTAATTACCGTTAAGGAAAAAACCTAATCCTTAAACTAAATCACACCACTTTAAATAAAAAAAATAAAAAATGAATTTATCACTTATATTATTCTTAATAGGAATTTTAGGTTTTGTTTTAAATAGANAAAATATAATTTTAATGCTTATCTCTATAGAGATAATGCTATTAGCTATTACATTCTTAATATTGGTAAGTTCACTTAGCTTTGATGATATATTAGGCCAAACTTATGCTATATATATTATAGCAATAGCTGGAGCTGAATCAGCGATAGGTTTAGGTATCTTAGTAGCATTTTATAGATTAAGAGGAAGTGTTGCAATAGAATTCAAATAATGTATCTAGCTTTAATAATTTTACCATTATTAGGATCAATAGTATCCGGTTTCTTTGGAAGAAAAGTCGGAGTAAGTGGAGCACAATTAATAACATGTTCTTCTGTAATAACAACAACAACATTCGCAATACTTGCTTTCTTTGAAGTAGGTTTAAACAACATACCGGTATCAATCCATTTATTCAAATGAATTGATTCAGAATCGTTAAATATCTCATGAGGGTTTAATTTTGATTCTTTAACAGTGTCTATGCTTATACCTGTATTAATTATATCTTCTTTAGTACATGTATATTCTATAGGATATATGAGTCACGATCCCCATAATCAAAGGTTCTTTAGTTATTTAAGTTTATTCACATTTATGATGATTATTCTTGTAACAGCTAATAACTTTTTACTTATGTTTGTAGGATGAGAAGGTGTTGGAGTTTGTTCTTATCTTTTAGTAAGTTTCTGATTTACTAGAATAGCAGCAAACCAAAGCTCTCTATCTGCATTTTTAACAAATAGAGTTGGAGATTGTTTTTAACAATAGGTATGTTTGCTATATTACTTACTTTTGGTAATATCGACTACTCAACAGTGTTTTCATTAGCTCCATTTATGAGTGAAGATGTTATTACTTTAATAGGAATATGTTTATTAATAGGTGCTATGGCTAAAAGTTCACAAATCGGTCTTCATGTCTGATTACCTATGGCGATGGAGGGTCCTACACCCGTTTCTGCATTAATTCACGCTGCAACTATGGTTACTGCGGGGGTATATTTATTAATGCGTTCATCTCCTTTAATAGAATATAGTTCAACAGTGTTGTTACTATGTTTATGAATAGGAGCAATAACAACAGTATTTAGTTCTTTAATAGGATTATTCCAACAAGATATAAAAAAGTTATAGCTTATTCAACTATGAGTCAATTAGGTATGATGGTTATAGCTGTTGGTTTATCTTCTTATAATGTAGCTTTATTCCATTTAGTAAATCACGCTTTCTATAAAGGACTTCTTTTCTTAGGTGCTGGTGCTGTAATACACGCTGTAGCAGACAACCAAGATTTCAGAAGATATGGAGGGTTAAGACCTTTCTTACCTTTAACTTACTCAGTTATGTTAATTGCAAGTCTTAGTTTAGTTGCTTTCCCATTTATGACAGGTTTCTATTCAAAAGATTTTATTCTTGAATCTGCTTATGGACAATTTTATTTCTCTAGTACAGTTGTATATTTCATAGCTACAATAGGTGCGATGTTTACTACATTATACTCAGTTAAAGTTTTATACTTAACATTCTTAACTAACCCTAATGGTCCACTAGTTAATTATAAACATGCACACGAAGGTGATATATTTATGAGTTTACCTTTAATTGTATTAGCTATATTCTCTATTTTCTTTGGATATATCACTAAAGATATCTTCATCGGATTAGGAACTGGTTTCTTTGCAGATAATAGTCTATTTATACATCCAAGTCATGAAATTATGCTAGACACTGAATTTGCCGTACCTACTTTATTCAAATTATTACCTTTAGTATTCACTATCTCACTTAGTGTAATATTTATTGTATTATCTGAGTTCTTACCTAAATTATTAATACACTTTAAGTTATCTAGATTAGGTTATAACATTTTTAGTTTCTTCAATCAACGTTTCTTGATTGAACTATTTTACAACAGATACATCACAGATATTGTATTAAAAATAGGTGGGCAAACAACTAAAGTTCTTGATAAAGGATCTGTAGAATTATTAGGACCATACGGTTTAGAAAAAGGATTGGTTAATTTAAGTAAGAATATTGCTAGTTTAGATACTGGTGTTATTACATCTTATGCCTTATACATATTAGTTGGTTTAATATTCTACTTATTAACTCCTTACTTATTTATAAGCGATAATAACTTATTTATTATAATAATATTTGCCTTATTAACTACTTTAAAATTAAACAAATAAATAAAAAAAAAAATAAATAAATCTTTTTAGTATTCTGCGGTTTTTTAATATATATTATGTCAAATTTACATAGAAGTAACTTTCAGGGACACCCCTTCCATCTAGTTTCTCCATCTCCTTGACCACTTTTCACATGTATTAGCTTATTAAGTTTAACAACATCAGGTGTATTAACAATGCATGGTTTTTCTAATTCAGAGTACTGATTACCATGTGCACTTATTTGTTTAGTTTCAAGTATGGCTTTCTGATGAAGAGACGTAATTTCAGAGGGAACTTATTTAGGTAACCATACTTTAGCTGTACAAAGAGGTTTAAATATGGGAGTAGCATTATTTATAGTATCTGAAGCTTTATTCTTCTTAGCTATATTCTGAGCTTACTTCCATAGTGCTTTATCACCTACTGTAGAATTAGGTGCACAATGACCTCCAATGGGTATAGAAGCAATTAATGCCTTCTGAATTACCTCTATTAAACACAGTATTATTATTAGCATCTGGAGTAACTATTACTTACTCACACCACTCTTTAATCCAAGGAAATAGAAATGGTGCATTACTTGGTGCAATCTTTACTGTATTCTTAGCAATGATATTTACTGCTTTCCAAGGAGTAGAATATGCAGTTTCTTCATTTACTATTTCAGACGGTGCTTATGGTTCATGTTTCTATTTTGGAACAGGATTCCACGGAATACACGTAATCATAGGAACAATTTTCTTAGCTGTAGGATTATGACGTATTTTAGCTTACCATTTAACAGAAAATCACCACTTAGGTTTTGAAGCTGGTATATTATACTGACATTTTGTAGATGTGGTATGATTATTCTTATTCTTATCTGTTTATTACTGAGGTTCTTAATTACTCTCGCTTTACGTTAAAAAAAATTATTTTCTTTCCTTTAAATTCCAAATCTGTAATTTGATTTAGTCATATAAATTTAATGACAAAAAATTTTTTAATCTAAACTATGCCTCAATTAGTGCCATTTTATTTTGTTAATGAAGTAACATTTGCATTTGCAGTTCTTGTTACTCTTATATACGTTTTTCAAAATACGTATTACCAAGATTTGTACGTTTATTCTCTGCACGTGTATTTATAAGCAAACTTTAATAATATCTTATCATCAACTTTGTCATCATCCCCTGCGCTTTGCTGAATTTTTTTTTTTAAAAAATAATGAAGGATAGAGGATGAGGTTTTTATTAAAGCTTTATATATACCCTTTACTTTATTCTTATTTAAATATATACTTTACATATTAATTTAATGAACTCATTTTTATACATAACAAGCCCACTAGATCAATTTGAAATTAGAAATTTATTAAGTCTAGATGCTCCTATACTAGGAAATTTATCTCTATCTTTAACAAGCATTGGTTTATACTTAACAATAGGTGGATACCTATTATTAATGTTAAATTTAATGGCAACAAATAACAATAAAGTTGTATCAAACAGCTGATCAATTAGCCAAGAAACTATTTACTCAACAGTACATGGTATTGTTGTAAACCAAATAAATGCAAAAAATGGACAAGTATACTTTCCATTAATGTATACATTATTTGTGTTTATCTTAATGAACAATTTAATTGGTTTAGTACCATACAGTTTTGCTTCAACTAGTCATTTCGCACTAACATTTTCACTTAGCTTTACAATAGTTTTAGGTGCAACATTGTTAGGATTAAATAAACACGGATTAGAATTCTTTTCTTTATTTGTTCCTGCTGGAACTCCAATCGCTTTATTACCTTTACTAGTTATAATTGAGTTTATCTCATACTTAGCGCGTAATATTTCATTAGGTCTAAGATTAGGTGCAAACATCTTGTCTGGACATTTACTATTAACTATATTAAGTGGTTTCACATATAATATCATGACTAGCGGTTTAATCTTCTTCTTCCTAGGATTATTCCCTATAGCATTTATTGTAGCTTTCTCAGGATTAGAGTTTGCAATAGCCTTTATACAAGCTCAAGTGTTTATTATCTTATCTTGTAGCTACGTAAAAGACGCTTTAGAACTACATTAATAAAAAAAAAAATGCTAATAATGATTATCTTTTTCTTTCTCCTAACTTTAGGATTTGCATTTGACAAAGGTATAATGCATTACATATATTTAATTAATAATGTAAAAGATATGTTTTTGAAAATTACAATAGTAATGTTTTAGATATGTAATGTAAAATTTAATTCTAAGCTATTTGTTTATGATTGCAAGTATTTAAAGAAACTATTAGGAAGAGGGATCGCTTCTATTTTAACGCAGGGTTAGAATTCTAACCCTGCGTTAAAAATAATGGAGGAACTTTTAAAAAGAAGTTAGCTCAATTGGTAGAGCAACCGTTTTACACACGGTAGGTTAGGTGTCTGAATCACCTATTTCTTACACATGTTAATTTCTCTTTTAACTCTATTATTAATTTCAAATGCTCTTACTTTAAGAACTGACAAGTCCATACTATTCTCTAGAGTAGTAATGGTTTCTTTAATTCATACAAGCTTTTTAGCTTACAATAATCTATTCTTTATATCTTTAGATAAAGGAATTGGAATTTTTGGAGGTTTATTCCATGTTACTGTGTTCACACAAATGTTTAATATCTTCATTTTTATATTAACCGCTTTAATATTAACTTTAACTTCTTTCTACCCTAGAAAAGTATTTTTAAATCAAATATCTTCTTTATCATTCTTATTATTTAACGGAGGAGCCTCTAAGTTTAATTATAACAAAACAAAGATATCTAATAAAATGGCTGGTCAATTTAGAATATTAGAATATTCTTTATTAATTGTATTCTGTTTTAAGTGGAGCGGTATTCTTAATGAGCGCTAGTGATTTAATATCTATATTCTTAGCTATAGAACTGCAAAGTTATGGTTTATACATTATATCTACTTTATATAGAGACTCAGAACAATCAACTAATGGAGGATTAACTTACTTCTTAATAGGAGGTCTAGCTTCATGTTTTATATTATTAGGGTCAAGTCTTCTTTATGCTAATTCAGGAACAACAAGCCTAGAGGGTATATACGTAATAAGCAGTATATCTGAAGTTTATGCTAATTTAGGTGATAGCATGCAAGGTGATGTTTTATCATGATACAAACCATATTACATCCATATTTCATTGATAATACTAGCTGTAGGATTTTTAGTTAAAATAAGTGCAGCTCCTTTCCATTTTGAAGTCCGGATGTTTATGATTCAATACCAACAATCGTAACTACTTTTGTAGCCATAATTGCTAAAATTTCAATCTTTATTTTCTTCTTAGAGTTAGTGTATTACACTGAAAAACTCTATTTGTATTTTCTTGAACAAACATTTTACTTATAAGTAGTTTATTCTCTTTAATAATAGGTTCTGTTCTAGGATTAACACAATTTAGAATTAAAAGATTGTATGCTTATAGTACAATTAGTCACGTAGGGTTTATTTTACTAGCCTTAAGTGTTAATAGTGTAGAATCTATACAAGCCTACATCTTTTATATTATATCTTATTCAGTTTCAAATTTAAATGCCTTTGTTATATTGGTTACAATAGGATTTAGTTTATACTTATATGTTTACAAAGACGAAAAACATAATGATGACTTAATAGACCAAAATAATTCACCTGTGCAACTAATTAGTCAAATTAAAGGTTACTTCTACGTAAATCCATACTTAGCCTTAAGTTTAACAATTACTCTATTTTCATTTGCAGGAGTACCACCTTTAATAGGTTTCTTTGCTAAACAGATGGTTTTAGCGGCTTTAAGTAACGGTTACATCTTTATGGTATTAATTGCAATACTAACAAGTGTAACATCAGCCGTGTATTACTTAAGTATAATTAAAAACATGTTCTTTTATAATGATCAATATATGATAAATCCTAGTGTAGAAAAATTAAATTTAATAGGTAATATTCAAAAAATCAAAACTCTGAAAAAGTTAATTTCAAAGCTGAAAATATAGTACTATCTAGTTCATTAAGTATAACTATAAGTATATTAACTTTAATTTTATTAACATTTATGTTTATACCAAATGAATTATTTACATTAGCAAATATAGGTACAATAATATTATTTAAATCTTAAATGACAAGTCAAACATTTTTTCTAGTTTTTATCCCTATACTAGCTATTATATTATTAGCCGTAAATATTATATTAGCTCCTCATAATCCATACCAAGAAAAAGATAGTGCGTTCTGAATGTGGATTTCATTCTTTCTTAGGTCAAAATAGAAGTGAATTCAGTATTTCTTTCTTTATCTTCGCACTATTATTCTTACTATTTGATTTAGAAATTTTATTAGTTTATCCTTACGTAGTAAGCGGTTATGCCAATGGTATATTTGGATTAATAGTAATGCTTATCTTTTCTTGGTCCTAACTTTAGGATTTGCTTTTGAGCTAGGTAAAATGCATTATCTATAGAAAGTAAACAAACTTCTATTATTAAGAAATAAATCTTATTGTTTCTAATAAAAATAAAAAAAATAAAAACTATTCTTTTATACTTAAGTTATTTTTACTTTCTTTCTAAGAGTATATATTTTTATATATTATCATATTTTTATTTAAAGACTAAATAAAAAATCATTTAACGTTTAACTTTTATTTTCTCAAAAGGATACAAGATATATTTTTTATGAATTCATAAAGTCTTCCACAAAGTGGAAGACTAAATAAAATTAACCATTTACAATCTAAAAGTAATAAACGATTACTATTGCAACACTAAATAAAACTAAAGAGTTATTTTTTATTTTTTTTTTATAAAGATAATATAGTGTTATTATAATAATTAGAAATTATAAGCATATATTAAAGTAGAAACACTATAGTTTAAACCATCTAATATAGGAGCAGGGTATATACCTAATACTACTGTAAACACAACTAAGGTTAATAAAATAGTGAATTCTCTTTATTAACATCAGATATACTATTCAAGAAGTATTTAGATAAAGATCCTCCAAACACTATACGGTTAAACATAAACATAGTGTAGGCAGCAGAAAATACTATTGAAGAACTCGCTAATGCACCTAATATAGGCATTCTTTCAAATCCACCGTATAAACACATAAATTCTCCAATGAAATTTAGAGTTAAAGGAGTACCAGCATTACCTAAACATAAAATAAAGAATAGTACGGAGAATAAAGGCATTATCTGAGCTATACCTCTGTAGTAAGTAATTAACCTAGTATGAGATCTGTCATACAGAACACCACCCACACAAATGAAAAGTCCAGATGACACGAAACCATGTCCTAGACCTAAAGCTATAGCACCTTCAATACCCTGAATAGAGTTACTAAATGATCCCATTAAGTAAACCGCTGCGTGAGCTACGGAACTATATGCAATTAATTCTTTAACGTCTATAGTTCTTAAAGTACTAAAGCTAGCATAAATAATAGTTATTACACATATAACGTATATAAGTGGTGTGAAATACATTGAGGCTTTAGGTAGTAAAGGTAATATTAACCTGAATATACCATAAAGACTTAATTTCAACACTACTCCCGCTAATATAATACTTCCAGATAGTGGAGACTCAACGTGAGCTTTTAATAATCAAGTATTTAAGAAATAGATCGGTGTTTTAACAGCAAAAGCTATAAATATACCAACAAATATAAATAACTGAGTATAATAGTTAAAATTTGTTTTATACAATGCATCGAAATCAGTAGTTCCCATGATAGATGACATTGCAAGAATAGATATTAATAAAAATAATGATCCAAAAGTGTGTATAAAAATAGATAGAAACTAGCTCTAACTTTATTACTTGAACCGAATAATCCTATTAATATGAATAAAGGCGGTAATATACTTTCAAAAAGATATAGAAAAGTAATACATCTAACACTAAGAAAACTGCTAATAATAATGTTTCTAGTAATAAAATAATTATTACAAATGATCTTACATTTTCTGAAATTGAATTTCAATTAGATAACAGTGCAATAGGCATTAATATAGTAGTTAAAATAACAAAGTATATAGATATACCATCCACACCTAGATAGAAATCAAAACTACTTACTTTATGATATTCTTGAACAAATTGAAAATTATTACTACTAAAATTAAATAAGATAAATACAACTAATGAAACAAACAAATTAACTATAGATGTAACTAAACCAGTTAGTTTAATTTGTTTTATATTCGAGTGTGAATTGTCATGATACATTGTTGTAGTTATTAAAAATAAACCTGCTATAGGTATAACAATAAAAGTATAAGTAACATAAGATATAAATAAATATATATAAAAATTTTCCTGTTTCACTGACCACCCATTAAAAATAAATCTAAATTTTTAACCTTCGAGTAGTCATTTATCCCCACTATAGTGGGAGGGTTGGGATTCGTACCCGGATTTAATAAAATAATTTTCTTTCTAGAAGATTATTTTAAGTACACCATACACAAGAGTATGGTGAAATAAATTCTCACCCGAGACTTGAACTTGGACAAAGATATTAGGAATATCTCGTTCTACCATTAAACTAGTGAGAGTTTTAGTTCTTAGCTTAAAAATAAAACTATTTTAATGCTACCCAGGAGGAACTCACGCTACGCGCTATAGAATAAAAAACCAAAAATTATGTAGCGCGGAAGGATCGATGGAACAAAATTAATGCTACAAAATAAAGGCTAGACTATAATTAATTATTATAAATAAACTAAAACCGCTTCGCAGGAGGAACTCACGCTATTTTTTTTTTATTATTTTTGTGCTTTATCTTGTGTAGCTAATTCAATTAAACTGTTTTCTAAAAGACTTACTAATGGCACTACAATTAAGAAGTGTGAAAAGTAAAGTACAGTAGAGATTTGTCCAAATTCTATGAATGGTGTTTCAACGTGTTTTGCACCTAATTGCATTAAGATTAAGAAGTTAGCTATAAATATAAAGAAGGCTATTTTACTTAATGGTCTGAATTGTATTCCTCTGCTTCTACTTAAATCTGTGAAAGGCATAGCTAATAATATTAAGATAGCTGAGAACATAGCTATAACACCTAATAATTTGTTAGGTATAGATCTTAATATAGCATAGAATGGAAGAAGGTATCATTCCGGAACTATAGCAGGTGGAGTTTGCATTGGGTTAGCCATAACGTAGTTTTCACTATCACCTAACACATTAGGCATAAAGAAAACAAAGATTGATAATACTATAATAAATAAGAAAATAGTAATTAAATCTTTAAATATGAAATATGGAGCAAAAGGTAATCTATCGTAGTTACCTGATACACCTAACGGGTTACTTGAACCAGCACTATCGTGTAATGCGATTAAGTGCATTAAGGCTAATGCAGCTAATACGAAAGGTAATACGAAATGTAATGCAAAGAATCTGTTTAAAGTTGCATTGTTAACAGAGAAACCTCCTCATATAAATTCAACTATATCTTGACCTACTCAAGGTATAGCACTCATAAGGTTAGTAATAACTTACACCTATAATGACATTTGTCTGTATGGTAAAACATAACCTAAAAGGCTGTAGCCATCATTAATATAAATATTACTGTTCCAATTGTTCAAACTAATGTTCTTGGTGCTCTGTATGATCCATAGTATAAACCTCTTCCAATGTGTAAGTAAACTATGAAGAAGAAAGCTGAAGCTGTGTTTGAATGTAAGTAACGAATTAATCATCCATTATTTACATCACGCATAATGTGCTCAACTGAGTTAAATGCTTCTAATACACTAGGATTGTAATGCATTGCTAAAGTAACACCTGTAACTATTTGTATTACTAAACAAAAACCTAATAATGAACCAAAGTTTCAAAGGTAACTTAAATTTGATGGTTGTGGTAATCAACTAAAATCATTAGCTAAACTAATAAGAGGGTGACTTTTAATAATCTCATTTTAATATGTTTATTTATAAATTTGAAGTTTTTCTAATTATCTGTTCTATCCTTAGTGGATATATAAGCCTAGTCTATAACGCGCAAAAAATATTTTTTCTCGCTTCGCGCTATATTTTATATAATGGAAGGCTATCCCTAAAAATTACTTTATAAATATTTTAGTTTTTAACCCGAGTATTAATAAAGTCATCGACTAAGTCGATGACTTTATTAAATCGCAGCTAGTTATTATAGCTATAACTCAACTAATGAGACAGACTATTTAAGTTATTAGTTTTTATTTTTTTTTATTTTTGTGTTAATTATAATTTAGCATTAGTGTAAGTATTTTCTAGATCCCTAAATTTACCTAAGTACTTCATAAGATTTTACGCTGTTCTAGCAATTCAGACTTATACTGGCTTACCTCAGTATATTCTTCTTTGATAAGACACCACTGTCAAGATCGGTCGCATAATTTAATCTCATTTTGAACTTTTGAAATATGTTCTTTAATAAGTTCTATATTTTCTTGTACGTCATCCATGCAGTACAAAGTGAAAGGATTCGAATAAGAAAATATAAATAGCAAATAACAATGTAAAAGCAAGTGGCTATAATGTATTTTGATATATTTTGTTTTTCATTTATAATATAAAAAAATTTAATTATGATCCTATAATTAATTTTAACTCTTCACAAAAGAATGTAAAGGAAGAAAAATTAATTAAGCTAACCTTAGACTATTCTAGGTTTTAGTTATTTTAGCTTAAAATAGTGTTATAATGTCCTATTTTTTTGCTAGATTTAATATATGCATATCTAGTGTATATAACGCTTAGCGCTTAATAATATACAAAGATCTCCCATAAATAAGGGAAATATCTTTATCTGTTAAAGGGATACGGAGGAATCGAACCCCAAATTTTCGATCTGCAATCAAAACGCAAAACCATTTACTCATTATCCTTTATACTAATGATTTAGGTAATGATATCCTATACTAATGATAACTTTAATCATAAAATTTAAATCTAACCACAAAGTTTTTAGCGCAAAGCGTGAAAAATAAAACTCCTGCGAAGCTTTTTTCATTTGTAGTCTAAAAAATTTTTTATTTTTTTTTGTGTATTTATTTTACAGTGATAGGAACAGAATAAAGCTATTACTAGGATAATTTCAAAACTGTATAAAATACAAGGAACTAATACAATAAATGCAATAACTATAGGTAATAGGATTGTTCAACAGAAAGTCATTAACACCATGTATGAGGGAAAGATGCTCTTACTCAAATAAATGTAAATATCATAATACATGATTTCAATCCTAAGCTTAAACCATATAATAACCCTTCTACTAAAGGACTGAATAAAAATTCTAAACTTTCCGGATTTTCTATAAATGTATAGTCAATTTCTTGTAAAAGATAAATTAAAGGTATAACATTGAAAGATAACCACCAAGGAATAGAATACTAGTTAAAGTACAAATAAGCACTATACTAGCGTACTCAGCTAAGAAGAAGAATACAAATATAACTGCAGAGTGTTCTGTCTAAACCCATTAACTAACTCTGATTCAGCCTCAGCAAGATCAAACGGAGCTCTGTTTGTTTCTGCAACAGAACCTATGAAAAATATAATGAACACTGGGAAAGAGGTATTACAAATCATATACCTTTATTTCTATATTAACAGTTAAATTTAAACTTCCGGTTAGTAAAATTACTAATAAAATAGCAGAACTTAATATTAATTCATAACTTATTAATTGTGCAGTACTTTAGAACCTAAGAAAGCATATTTAGAATTAGCAGATCAACCTGCTAATAGGATACCATATGTAGAAGATTAGAAACTGAACATATAAAGTTTACCTAATTAAAATCTCATACTGCTAATCCAGATTGGTACTATTAATCAAATTTATCATGCAATTAATTATAGCGCTACAAAATTATAGAGGTATAATTATTAAATGATTTTCTAAAGAAAATGCATAAAGCTTATACTCTTTGCTCTTTTAAGATATTATATTTACATAGAACATCACGAATATTATATCTGTTTTAGATCGCCTAGCCCATTTCTCTTTTATTATCTTATATATTTTACCATACATAGGTGATTAACAATAATAGCTTTTCAGCTAGAGTTTACATATAAGCTTTAGGGTGTCCCAATTTGACTATTGACCCCACAAATTCGTAATTTAATAACTTATTTAGGTATAACAGCTTTAACTAAAAGTGCGAAAATTAAAGTTATTATAGGACCTGAAAAATAAAACTTATTAGCTGTGGGCTTATACATACTCTTTAAAAGTAATTTAAGAGCATCCGCAAATGCCTGTAAAAGACCATAGTATCCTACTTATTAGCAACAGTCTTGCATACTTGCCATGGTTTTTCTTTCAGCTACTGTAACAAAGCTACAGTTAATAAGGCAGGTACGACTACCAATACAACAATCACAGAAATTATTAGGTACAACATACTTTAAATCTAAAATATCTAAGTTAAATAAGTAAATATTAAAGAGCTTTTAGCTTTAATTTTCATTTAAATTCTTAGGTTAATGACATATATGCTTTTTTAGCTAAGGATTATGAGAGAGCTCCATTAAAGAATTCATCCACAGAGGAAGACTTTATACGACATTTTGTAGATTTATATATTATCCATTAAATTATTTCCTTTCGACCAGAGGTCCAAAGGTAATTTGATTTATATATTAATTTTTTTAAAATTTTTTAACTAAACTATGCCTCAATTAGTGGTTTATTTTGTTAATGAAGTAACATTTTTAGCAGTTTTGCTCTTATAACGTTTTTCAAAATACGTATTACGATTTATACGATTCTCTGCCAGATTTTAATCAAATTATAATCTTTTATTTAACTATAGTCTTAATCCCTGCCTTTATTATAAGCTTTTTGGCAAAAGTAATAGAATTATTTAATTAAAGCTTTATATAAAAATTTATTTATTTAAATATATACTTTACATATTAATTTTTTTCTTTTAACTAATATTCCACTAGATAAAAATTACTATTTATTAAGTCTTATGCTCCTATACTAGGAAAAGGTCTTAATCTTTAACAAGCATGTTTATATTATTAGGTATAATACATTATTTAATGTAACTTAAATAACAATTAAAGTTGTAAATAAGCTACAATTAGCCAAGAAACTATTTATCACCAGTTGGTAATGTAAATAAATATATATTCAAAATTAATAATTTATCCATTAATTAATTATTTGTATTTTTATTAATTTAAAGTTTAGTAATACTTCCACTTCAAAAGGTTTCCTATTAAGATTTTAATAGAAAATAGTGCATCTTGTTACGATTAGGAGCACACCAACTCGTAAAGTTTCTGTATTCTGTCCTAGCTGGAATATAATTTATTTGTCAGAAATGATGTTGCCATCAATAGTTCTACGAAAGAATTCCCAAATAGTGGTTTTACTTCTAGTAAGGCATTTACAGCTAACCGACTGCTCATCTATTAATAACGATTATTTACCAATTTCCAATTAATGCAAATGAAGATTTAAGGAAAATACAATACATCATTCTGGGCTGGAATTACGTTACCCGCTTCATAGCATTTATGACATATGTTATATGAGTTATTACCTTGATACAATTCTAACAAATTATTTCTAATAATGATCAGACTGTATGTAAGAAAATTTAGGATCTGTTTTTGCGGGCCTTAATTACTAGATCCGGGTGTTCTAAAACAGATATTTGTAAAGACAAACAGTACTAAAAAAGACTGTATACTTTAATATTACGCTGTAGCATTTAAACCATTTGATGTTTTAGATAACATCTTATTAGCGGAATTTAAGCTAAAGTATTATGTTAGAGTTCGACCATAAAAAATATTTTTTATAGTCAGTTTTAAAAATATTAAAGATAATATTTTTTAATGTTAAGAATAAACCATATTTTTTATTCATAGCATAAATTTAAATATTTATAAGGATAAATTTATTATTATTATGTTAGATATTTAAACTATGAGATTCGAACTCATATTGGAATGTTTAAAAGTCATATATTTACCTTAATTTAACTCTATTTAGTGTGTAAAATAATTATTTTTGAGTAAATTTCTTTTTTTATTATTGTTCTTTAATCATGATAAGTTTTTTAATAAACTGATTCTTTTACGATAGGCTAGAATTTGTAAATTCAATATTTCATTACATTGTCGTTAGAATAATCCTTCTCTGTTAATGAACAAAATTGATTTAATTCCATATGCATCAATTTAATTATAAAGAGGACATTATATTAATGTATTACATCTCAGAAGATATAATAAATCTAAATGAGTTAATTCTTAATATAACTCTAGCTATCAACTTTAATATTCTTAACGCATATCTTCTATATGACTCAGAACTAAGTATGAATTAAATTCTAATTCTTCTTCATCTATTTAAGAAATCAGGGTATTGGTAACTTCTACATTATATTTCTACAAATACTGTTAATGATGGTTCAGTAACTTCATCCATTAAGTTTAATAGTTTAAAAGATATGATGCAATTAAAATTAATATAAGTAGGATTTATAGTTCAAATTAATTCATTAAGTTCCTGCTTAAGATATTTGTTAAAATAAAGATTTACTAGAAACATAATTTCTAATAATAGAAACTAATTTTCAACTAACACCAAATAGTATAAAAACTATTTAAAACTTAATGTTGTCATGTAATTCTATAAGTGCTTCCATTTTAGGGCTAGCACTATCTTGAAATAAACACCTCATGCTCTAGGTATTAAATTTAAAAAGTTTGATAATAATAATGTATTCATAATATATAATATAAAAATAGTTTAATATTATATTTTATGCAAGAAAAAATTAAATTTTATTTATAGATTAATAATTAAAACATTAAGATTTAAATATATTTAGATATCTACCAATAAGAGAAAAATAATGGGTTAACGTATAGCCTTAAGTAACAACATCTATCAAAATATTAAAGTATCTCGCTCTACCTTGAGGTAGTAAAGCTTATAATAAATCTAACATATAGTGTTCGGTATAATTAAAAACATATTTTTTTAATGATCAATAAAATAAATTCCGTGTAGAAATATTAAAAAAATATTCAAAAAATCAAAAGATAAAGTTAATTTAAGCTGAAAATATAGTACTAACTATAATTAAGATTTACAAATATATAGGTACAATATTATTTAAATCTTAAATGACAAGTCAAACATTTTTCAGTTTTATCCCTATACTAGATTTATTTTTAGCCGTTATTATTATAAAAGCTCCAATAATTCATACAAGTAAAAATAATAGTTTCATTCTTTCTTAGGTCAAAATAGAAGTGAATTCAGTATTTCTTTCTTTATCTTATTATTCTTACTATTTGATTTAGAAATTTTATTAGTTTATCCTTACGTAGTAAGTTATGCCAATGGTATATTTGGATTAATAGTAATGCTTATCTTTTCTTGGTCCTAACTTTAGGATTTGCTTTTGAGCTAGGTAAAATGCATTATCTATAGAAAGTAAACAAACTTCTATTATTAAGAAATAAATCTTAAATTAAAAATAAAAAATAAAAATAAAAACTATTCTTTTATAATAAGTTATTTTTACTTTCTTTCTAAGAGTATATATTTTTATATATTATCATATTTTTATTTAAAGACTAAATAAAAATCATTTAACGTTTAACTTTTATTTTCTCGTGCGATACAAGATATATTTTTATGAATTATAAAGTCTTCCACAAAGTGGAAGACTAAATAAAATTAACCATTTACAATCTAAAAGTAATAAACGATTACTATTGCAACACTAAATAAAACTAAAGAGTTATTTTTATTTTTTTTATAAAGATAATATAGTGTTATTATAATAATTAGAAATTATAAGCATATATTAAAGTAGAAACACTATAGTTTAAACCATCTAATATAGGAGCAGGGTATATACCTAATACTACTGTAAACACAACTAAGGTTAATAAAATAGTGAATTCTCTTTTATTAACATCAGATATACTATTCAAGAAGTATTTAGATAAAGATCCTCCAAACACTATACGGTTAAACATAAACATAGTGTAGGCAGCAGAAAATACTATTGAAGAACTCGCTAATGCACCTAATATAGGCATTCTTTCAAATCCACCGTATAAACACATAAATTCTCCAATGAAATTTAGAGTTAAAGGAGTACCAGCATTACCTAAACATAAAATAAAGAATAGTACGGAGAATAAAGGCATTATCTGAGCTATACCTCTGTAGTAAGTAATTAACCTAGTATGAGATCTGTCATACAGAACACCACCCACACAAATGAAAAGTCCAGATGACACGAAACCATGTCCTAGACCTAAAGCTATAGCACCTTCAATACCCTGAATAGAGTTACTAAATGATCCTTTAATAAAGGATAGTAAGCTTTTTTCCTTTAAGCAATTAATTTTTTAAACTTCTAGCATAAAATAGTTTAATATTTAGGTGTGTTAAAGGTAATATTAACCTGAATTATATTAGATTTGTTTAATTAAAATTTATAACCGTATTTATAAATTAGGTGGAGACAGCAAGTGAGCCTAATAAAAGTTATAAGATTATACCAGCAAATATAAATTAATGAGAATAATGATTAAAAGTTTTTATGCAAATATCTAGCCCTATTAACTTTTAATAGATTTTAATAATGCCAAATTTGAGTTGGATGAAACTATCGCAAGTAATACATTAACCTAAGAAAAGGCTAATATTTTTTCTAGTAGAAAAGAAATAATTTAACCTAAGATAAATTTGCTAATATTAATTTTCTAGTAATAAAATAATTATTACAAATTTCCACTAAACTGAATTGTATTTCATTAACAACAGTCATAGATCACATTTACGAAATTGCTTAACAAATATATGATTTACATAATTAGATTAAAAGAAACAAACTTATTTACATACCTTCACCCTGAAAATTATTACTACTATTGAGATAAAATTCAGTGAAATTAAGACAAACAAATTAACTAGTAATTGTTTATAAAAGTTAGATGAATTCATTTTATATTAATTTTGAATTAGTCAAATTACATTGTTGTAGTTATTAAAAATAAACCTGCTATAGGTATTAACAATAAAAGCATAAGTAACATAAGATATAAATAAATTATATAAAAATTTTCCTGTTTATGACACCAATTAAAAATAAACTAATTTTTAACCTTCGAGTAGTCATTTATCCCCAATTTAATGGGAGGGTTGGGATTCAACGGATTTAATAAAATAATTTTCTTTCAAGATTTTAAAGACCATACACAAGAGTATGGTGAAATAAATTCTCACCCGAGACTTGAACTTGAATAAAGATATTAGGAATATCTCGTTCTACCATTAAACTAGTGAGAGTTTTAGTTCTTAGCTTAAAAATAAAACTATTTTAATGCTACCCAGGAGGAATGCTACGCTATAGAATAAAAAACCAAAAATTATGTAGCGCGGAAGGATCGATGGAACAAAATTAATGCTACAAAATAAAGGCTAGACTATAATTAATTATTATAAATAAACTAAAACTAAAAGCCTTCGGAACTCACGTAGTTTTTTATTATTTTTGTGCTTTATCTTGTGTAGCTAATTCAATTAAACTGTTTTCTAAAAGACTTACTAATGGCACTACAATTAAGAAGTGTGAAAAGTAAAGTACAGTAGAGATTTGTCCAAATTCTATGAATGGTGTTTCAACGTGTTTTGCACCTAATTGCATTAAGATTAAGAAGTTAGCTATAAATATAAAGAAGGCTATTTTACTTAATGGTCTGAATTGTATTCCTCTGCTTCTACTTAAATCTGTGAAAGGCATAGCTAATAATATTAAGATAGCTGAGAACATAGCTATAACACCTAATAATTTGTTAGGTATAGATCTTAATATAGCATAGAATGGAAGAAGGTATCATTCCGGAACTATAGCAGGTGGAGTTTGCATTGGGTTAGCCATAACGTAGTTTTCACTATCACCTAACACATTAGGCATAAAGAAAACAAAGATTGATAATACTATAATAAATAAGAAAATAGTAATTAAATCTTTAAATATGAAATATGGAGCAAAAGGTAATCTATCGTAGTTACCTGATACACCTAACGGGTTACTTGAACCAGCACTATCGTGTAATGCGATTAAGTGCATTAAGGCTAATGCAGCTAATACGAAAGGTAATACGAAATGTAATGCAAAGAATCTGTTTAAAGTTGCATTGTTAACAGAGAAACCTCCTCATATAAATTCAACTATATCTTGACCTACTCAAGGTATAGCACTCATAAGGTTAGTAATAACTGTAGCACCTCATAATGACATTTGTCCGTATGGTAAAACATAACCTAAAAAGGCTGTAGCCATCATTAATATAAATATTACTGTTCCAATTGTTCAAACTAATGTTCTTGGTGCTCTGTATGATCCATAGTATAAACCTCTTCCAATGTGTAAGTAAACTATGAAGAAGAAAGCTGAAGCTGTGTTTGAATGTAAGTAACGAATTAATCATCCATTATTTACATCACGCATAATGTGCTCAACTGAGTTAAATGCTTCTAATACACTAGGATTGTAATGCATTGCTAAAGTAACACCTGTAACTATTTGTATTACTAAACAAAAACCTAATAATGAACCAAAGTTTCAAAGGTAACTTAAATTTGATGGTTGTGGTGAATCAACTAAATATCCATTAGCTAAACTAATAAGAGGGTGACTTTTTAATAATCTCATTTTAATATGTTTATTTATAAATTTGAAGTTTTTCTAATTATCTGTTCTATCCTTAGTGGATATATAAGCCTAGTCTATAACGCGCAAAAAAAAATATTTTTTTCTCGCTTCGCGCTATATTTTATATAATGGAAGGCTATCCCTAAAAAATTACTTTATAAATATTTTAGTTTTTAACTTGAAGTATTAATAAAGTCATCGACTAAGTCGATGACTTTATTAAATCGCAGCTAGTTATTATAGCTATAACTCAACTAATGAGACAGACTATTTAAGTTATTAGTTTTTATTTTTTTTTTTATTTTTTGCTGTTAATTATAACTTTAGCATTAGTGTAAGTATTTTCTAGATCCCTAAATTTACCTAAGTACTTCATAAGATTTTTACGCTGTTCTAGCAATTCAGACTTATACTGGCTTACCTCAGTATATTCTTCTTTTGATAAGACACCACTGTCAAGATCGTGGTCGCATAATTTAATCTCATTTTGAACTTTTGAAATATGTTCTTTAATAAGTTCTATATTTTCTTGTACGTCATCCATGCAGTAACAAAGTGCGAAAGGATCGAATAAGAAAATATAAATAGCAAATAACAATGTAAAAGCAAGTGCGGCTATAATGTATTTTGATATATTTTTGTTTTTCATTTATAATATAAAAAAAAAATTTAATTAAGGAGATCCTATAATTAATTTTAACTCTTCACAAAAGAATGTAAAGGAAGAAAAATTAATTAAGCTAACCTTAGACTATTCTACGTTTTTATTATTTTAGCTTAAAATAGTGTTATAATGTCCTATTTTTTTTTTGCTAGATTTAATATATGCATATCTAGTGTATATAACGCTTAGCGCTTAATAATATACAAAGATCTCCCATAAATAAGGGAAATATCTTTATCTGTTAAAGGGATACGGAGGAATCGAACCCCAAATTTTCGATCTGCAATCAAAACGCAAAACCATTTACTCATATCCTTATACTAATGATTTAGGTAATGATATCCTATACTAATGATAACTTTAATCATAAAATTTAAATCTAACCACAAAGTTTTTAGCGCAAAGCGTGAAAAAATAAAACTCCTGCGAAGCTTTTTTCATTTGTAGTCTAAAAAAAATTTTTTTATTTTTTTTTTTGTGTATTTATTTTTACAGTGATAGGAACTAGAATAAAGAAATATTACTAGGGATAATTTCAAAACTGTATAAAATACAAGGAACTAATACAATAAATGCAATAACTATAGGTAATAGGATTGTTCAACAGAAAGTCATTAACTGATCATAACGTATACGAGGGAAAGATGCTCTTACTCAAATAAATGTAAATATCATAATACATGATTTCAATCCTAAGCTTAAACCATATAATAACCCTTCTACTAAAGGACTGAATAAAAATTCTAAACTTTCCGGATTTTCTATAAATGTATAGTCAATTTCTTGTAAAAGATAAATTAAAGGTATAACATTGAAAAGATAACCACCAAGGAATAGAATACTAGTTAAAGTACAAATAAGCACTATACTAGCGTACTCAGCTAAGAAGAAGAATACAAATATAACTGCAGAGTGTTCTGTCATAAACCCACTAACTAACTCTGATTCAGCCTCAGCAAGATCAAACGGAGCTCTGTTTGTTTCTGCAACAGAACCTATGAAAAATATAATGAACACTGGGAAAAGAGGTATTACAAATCATATAGCTCTTTGAGCTTCTATATTAACAGTTAAATTTAAACTTCCGGTTAGTAAAATTACTAATAAAATAGCAGAACTTAATATTAATTCATAACTTATTAATTGTGCAGTACTTCTTAGAGAACCTAAGAAAGCATATTTAGAATTAGCAGATCAACCTGCTAATAGGATACCATATGTAGCAAGAGAAGAAACTGCCAACATATAAAGTATACCTAAGTTAAAATCTCATACTGCTAATCCAGGTCCGTACTATTAATCAAATTTATCATGCAATTAATTATAGCGCTACAAAATTATAGAGGTATAATTAATTGTTTAGAAAAAGGTTTTGACTAGATAATTTCTTTCGAAATCCATTAGAATACATCTTAAATGCATTTTCTCTAGAGAAAAATGCATCAACAGCCGTATACTCTTTGCTCTTTTACAGATATATATTTAGCGCGAAGCGATCGCGAAGCGTTATATCTGACTTAGATCCGCGATAGCCCATTGCTCTTTCGATTATCTTATATGTTGTTACCCTACCTGAGTGATTAACTCAGCCACTAATAGCTTTTCAGCTAGAGCTTGGTAATATAAGCTTTAGGGTGTCCCCGGAATTTGACTATTGAACCCCACAAATGTCGTCTCCTTAATACGACAGACCAAGGTATAACAGCGTAACCTAAAAGTGCGAAAATTAAAGTTATTATAGGACCTAGGAAAAATAAAACAATATTAGCCTGTGTAGGCGATACATACTCTTTAAAAGTAATTTAAGAGCATCCGCAAATGCCTGTAAAAGACCATAGTATCCTACGATATTAGGCCCCAGTCTTCTTTGCATACTTGCCATGGTTTTTCTTTCAGCTACTGTAACAAAAGCTACAGTTAATAAGGCAGGTACGACTACCAATACAACTTCAATCACAGAAATTAATGTGGGAAAATACAACATAGATTAAATCTAAAATATCTAAGTTAAATAAGTAAATATTAAAGAGCTTTTTAGCTTTTAATTTTCTCATTTAAATTCTTAGGTTAATGACATATATGCTTTTTTTTAAGGGTTAGCCATCAGGAGAGCTCCGATTAAATAATGTCATCCACAGAGTGGAAGACTTTATGCGATGGGTTGAAAACTTTTATATATTATCCATTACTTTGTGTTTAGGGCTACCCCACCCATCGGGGGCGGTATATCCGCCTATGATACCCGCAGGTCGGGATCCCATCGACCAGAGGTCGATGGGAGGGTACCCTGACTATTTATATATTAATTTTTTTTTAAGAGATTTTTTTAACGCAATGCGTGATTTCCTCTGCAAATCGTGAGTTTCTCCTGCGAAGAAGAGCCATTTTTTTAGCGATTTGCAGGTGGAACCTCTACAAAAAAAAGGAACGCCTTATATAAGACGCCCGCCAGACTTAATCAATTAAATCTTTTATTTAACTATAGGCTTAATGCGCAGCCTTTTATTATAAGCTTTATGGCAAAAGTAATAAATTATTTAACTAAAGCTCATGTAAAAAATTTATTTAACTAAATATCACGTGAAAAAAAATTTTTTTCTTTTAACTTATATTCGAGAGATAAAATATTACTATAATATAATGTTATACCATTAAACAAACAAAAAGGTCTTAATGTAGAACGCAAGATGTCTTAATATTATTAGGTATAATACATAGCTAATGTAACTTAAGATTGCAATTAAACCCGTAAATAAGTACGCTAACGACGATAACTTATTTATCACCGGTTAGTAATGTAAATAAATATATATTCAACATTAATAATTTATAGATTAATTAATTATTTTTATTTTTTTTTTTATTAATTTAAAGCTGGTAATACTTCCACTTCAGAAAGGTTTCCTATTAAAAGATTAATAGAAAAGAGAGCATCTTGCATACGATCTAGGAGCACACCCAACTCGTCTAAGTTTCTGTATTCTGTCCTAGCTGTAATATAATTAATTTGTCAGAAATGATGTTGTCCATCAATAGTTCTACGAAAGAATTCCCAAATAGTGGGTTTTACTTCTAGTAAGGCATTTACAGCTGAGACCGACTGCTCATCTATTAATAACGATCTATTTACCAATACTTCCAAGTAATTAATGACAAATGAAGATTTAAGGAAAAATACCGTTAATACATCATTCTGGGCTGGAATTACGTTACCCGCTTGCATAGCATTTATGACATATGTTATATCCGAGTTATTGAACCATTGATACAATTCTAACAAATTATTTCTAATGAAATGATCAGACTGTATGTAAGAAAATTTAGGATCTCCGTTTGCGGGCCTGGAATTACTAGATCCGGGTGTTCTAAAACAGATATACCCGTAAAGACAAACACCGTACCTAAAAAAAGACTGTATACAGTTAATATTACTGCTGTAGCATTTAAACCATTTGATGTTTTAGATAACATCTTATTAGCGGAATTTAAGCTAAAGTATTATGCTAGAGCTTCGACCATAAAAAAAAATATTTTTTTATAGTCGAAGGTTAAAAAATATTAAAGATAATATCTTTTAATGTTCAAGAAGTAAACCATATTTTTTATTCATAGCATAAAATTAAATATTTATAAGGATAAGATTTATTATTATTATCGTTAGATATTTAAGAGCTATGAGATTCGAACTCATATTGGAATGATTAAAAGTCATATACTTTACCGTTAAGTTAAGCTCTCTATTTAGTGTGTAAAAAAATAATTATTTTTTGAGTAAAGTTTATTTTTTTTTTATTATTGTTCTTGTAATCATGATAAGAATTTTTCTAATGAAACTGATTCTATTACGATAGGCATAGAACTGTGTAAGATTCCACATATTTCACTACATTGTCCATAGAATAATCCTTCTCTGTTAATAAGAACAGAAACTTGATTTAATCTTCCAGGGTATGCATCACATTTAATTCCTAAAGCAGGACATGCATATGAATGTATTACATCTCCAGAAGATATAATAAATCTAACATGAGTTAATTCAGGTAATATAACTCTATTATCAACTTCTAACATTCTTAACGCACCATCTTCTAAATCCGACTCTGGAACTAAGTATGAATCAAATTCTAATTCTTCTTCATCTTCATTTAAGAAATCAGGGTATTGGTAACTTCAGTATCATTGGTGACCTTCTACAAATACTGTTAATGATGGGTCAGTAACTTCATCCATTAAGTATAATAGTTTAAAAGAAGGGAATGCAATTAAAATTAATATAAGTGCAGGAGTTATAGTTCAAATTAATTCTATTAATGTTCCGTGGTTAAGATATTTGTTACTAATAGGAGATCTGCTAGAAACATAATTTCTAATAATAGAAACTAATATTCAACTAACACCAAATAGTATAATAACTAAGTAAAACATAATGTTGTCATGTAATTCTACAAGTGCTTCCATTTGAGGGCTAGCACTATCTTGGAAATAAACACCTCATGCTCTAGGTGCATCGCAAATTGAAAAAAAGTTTGATAATAATAATGTATTCATAATATATAATATAAAAATAGTTTAATATCTATAGTTTTACTGCAAAAGAAAAATTAAATTTTATTTATAGATTAATAATTAAAACATTAAGATCGTAAATATATCTAGATATCTACCAATAAGAGAAAAAATAACGGGTTAACGTATGAGCCCTTAAGATGAATCGAACATCTATCAAAATATTAACAGTATCTCGCTCTACCGTTGAGCTATAAAGGCTTATATATAAATCTAAAAATATTAGTGTTGGCTGGCAAAAATATATATATATTTTTTTTTAATGCCCCTTAAAAAAAAAAAAATTCCGGGAACGAAATAGGAGAAAAGAGATTCGAACTCTCAAAAGCGTAAAGCTACTGAGTTTACAGCTCAGCCCGTCTTACCAACGATGGAATTCTCCTTTATTAAAAGATAATTATTGTGATTTTATCTTTACATTACATTACTAATGTAATTTACAACCATCGCTCCGCGCAGGAGAATTAATAAAGTCTTCGACACTCCGGATTTTTCACCACACTTCGACACAAAAAAATCTAGATTTGGTTTTTTTTATTTTTTTTTTATTATTTAAGAAAAGGCTTCCAATACTTCAGACACTGTATCAATAATAGAAGTGTGTTCATCTTCTAAGTTTGAAAATGGAAGATTAGCAAAACCTTCGTTATTTTCTTGTTCCCATGAAATAGATCTATCATCGATTTCTAATGTATCTTCTAAGTCTGAAAATGGAAGATTAGCAAAACCTTGGTTATTTTCAAGGCAAAATATAGCTTGTTCATATAAAGGGATATCAAATAAAGCAAAATCATCCCCTTCATAATTTAAATTAAAAATAAGAAAATTATCATCAAAAATATCTCCTAAATCATTAAATGTGAGTTCTGATAATGTGTTTAAATTTTCTAAATCAACTTTTATAAACACATCAGGTATAGAAGTATGTAGGCAAAAGGTATTTCAGCTAAGTATGCGCAATTTATTTCACCGCTAAGACTAAAATCACTCATATCAGGTCCGGACCTTGAAGTATAAGATCTTAAAACAAACATGTTTTCTGATGTAGCATTAAATAGATAATGATAAGTTTTTTTTTCTTTTCGAATTCACTGTATAACGACTTCAATTCTTCTTTTTCTCTAATAAGTTTTAAATAAATATCACTATATTTTTTAAATTCATCAGATATATATTTAAGTCTAAAAATTGCTTATCTAAATCATCAGTTATAATAGATAACTCTGATATAGATTTTTCTGTTTACAGATTATTTTTCTTAAGGATATGGTGAATTTGCCCATACATTGAACTAATATAAAACTCGTGTGCGTTAAACATCCTTTTGACTACCAAATATTCATAGTCTAAATTTTGTATTCGAAGAGGGTAAGTTGTATGTTTTAATTTTCCATATTCAATAGGGTGAGAGTGTTCTAGTATAATGTAATAATGATCCATAATGTGCTCTCCTCTCGCTAACTCATAAATGTTAGATTCTAATTTTTTTTCTATATCTAATATATTACGTGTAACGAAGAACATTGAACAGTCATTATCATAAAGATAAGTTAAATTTTGTAAGTTAAGTTTATTGTCTTCTTTTAATTGAGGATAGTAAGACATTTTTTCCTTTAGAGAAATTAATTTTTTTAAATGCTCAGATCTGCAACAGCTTCTGCTTGAAAATTGTTTAATATTTTTTGGCGCGAAGCGATTTATTGTGTGCAGATGACCAGGCAAATATCTAACCCTGGCAATTATATTAGATTTGTTGTAATTAAAATTTGTAACCGTTTTATTAAATTAGGTGCCGACAGCATAGTGCTCGCCTCATATCAAACGAGGGTAATAGAAATAGTATCTATCCTCACCTCTCAGGTTATAAGATTCTCACCTTAGCCCGCCTCACAATTATGAGAATGCTGATTGACAACTCTTTCTGCTGTATCTAAGCCCTATTAACACTCATTACGTGGGGTGTTAACCCAAGCCGTAATTTGAGTTGGCCTTCGAAAGCCAGTCGCTTGTTGGTACTTAGCCTTTAGTCAGAAGTCGACTTTTTTTTATTTAGTACATAAGAAATATATTTAACCTAGATAAATTTTTTTTTCTATTTATTTTTAGGGGGGGGGGTGTTGTTAATGTTTATTAGTCCCGTGCAATTTCCACTACACGAACCGTATTTCGACTTAACACCAATCAGAGTCACGCATACGAAGATTGCTTGAAAAAATATCATCGCCTTTTTGCGATGAGGTTAGATTAACAAGAAACCAAACTTATTGCACATACTCCTTTCAGCGCCTGACGAGTGGTTAGTACCTATCTGAGATAAAATTCACCGTGATGTGGTGACTCACGATTACTAGTAATTCCTTTTTCATGCAGCCGAGTTACAGGCTGCAATTCATTATATCCAATTTTAGAGATTAGCTCAAATTCGCATTTTCGCCTCTCTTTGTAAAGGCATATGTGGCACGTCTATAGCCCACAATATTAAGGTCATGATGACTTGTCTTGGTCCCTGTTATCACATCCAATATAGCGGTGAACTACTTTATAAAAAACAAATAAAGTAAGGGTTTACGTTAATTTAATGGATCTAACCAGAATCTCACGACATTAACTGAAGACAGCCGTGCAACACTTGTACAACGACCATAGGTCGAAGTATTCAAATTGTGGTAAGGTTTTTCGAGGGTTATCGAATTAAATAACATACTTCACTACTGGTTTCAGAAACGGTCTAATGATTTCAGTTCCTGCGTTGCCACATTACTCTTGAGGTGGAATGCTTACACTTTCATTTATACACTTGCATACGCAAGTCTATAACATTCATAATTCTCTGCCTGGACTACTAGGGTATCTAATCCTATTCGCGACCCAAGCCTTCGTCCCTCAACGTCAGTTTTTACATAAAGGTTTGCTTTTGCTGTTATCCGTCCTATTAGTATCAAAGAATTTCATCTCTACACCAATAGTACTAATATATTCCTCTCACATAAAACTCTAGTATATCTGTTCCCTTTTGGGGCTTGATATGCCGTCTAGGTACCCTTTAAACCTAATAAAGATGAATAACACTAGTCTTCCTCGTATTGCCGCGACTGCTGGCACGAGATTTGGTCAAGACATATAGATAGAAAATTGTCATTATCAGTATTCTATCTAGAACTTTATACGACGTAGTCGAAACGTCTAGGTAAGGCGAACCCTACATAGACTTACATTCCTCCAAGTTGCTGGTTCAGCCGTTAGGCTATTGACCAATATTCCTCACTGCTGTACTATACGTATTGGGGTTTTTTCAGACCCAATGTGGTCGATCAACCTCTCAGTTTCGACTACGGGCTTAAGCTAGTTGAGCAATTACCTCAACTACTACTTACCCGAGAAAATTATAAACATCTTAAAGCGAAAGTTTTTCTTTTAGTAACAAATTTTTTATATTTGTTACCTTATAAGGGATTTTTCTCCTTACTCTAAGGCAGCTATAACTTCATTTACTCACCTGTACACCACTTCATAGGATTAATCCTATGACGTTCGATTAGCATGTGTCAAGCATTTGGACAGCGTTCAATCAGAGCCATCATCAAACTCAAAATTTCTTTTTTTTGGCATAGCCCTAAAAAATTATAATAGTTTATCCTCCCCGATTAAAAGAGAATAACAATCGATAAAAATTTTATCTATCTATCTATTACATTACTAATGAAATTTAGAAATGTAATTAAACATTTAAGCTTAAAACTTTTTTTCTCGAAGCGATCGATAAAGATTTTATCTTTCTATTACATTACTAATTAAATTTAGAAATGTAATTAATCATTTATACTAAGTTATCACTTATAAAAAAAAAGCACTACCGTTATATAAGCCGTTTGAGAAATTTAACCCGAAGCACAAAAATTTAAATTTAGCGTTACTAACCAGACTAAGGTTTTCAATTTTTTTTATTTATTTAACAGCAAAGCTGCTATTTGTTAAGCAACGTATAATAATAAAAATGCCATCATAAGTGAAAATAGACCTACGGCCTCTGCAAGGGCGAAACCTAAAATAGCGTATGAAAATAGTTGACCTCTTAATGAAGGGTTTCTTGCTACACCTAATATTAATGCACCAAATACAACACCAATTCCTACACCTGCTCCTATTAAACCTGCGGTTGCTAAACCTGAACCTATAATTTTTGCTGCTTGTATCATACTAATAATATATTTAAATCTAATTAATAAAGGAAACCTTCGTTGCTACTTCGTTGCCCCCCTCCACTCCTTGAGCCTGGTTAACACCAGGCGTAAGTGGAGGGAGGGCTAGAAAAAATACCGTTGGAAGAAAACCTTTGACTATTTTATATTGTTATTTTTTTTTTTATTTTTTTATTCCTCCTGCGTAGCGAGCGAAAAAAACGGTAAGCATCGTAATAGCTAGACCTTTAAATAAAAAGCTGCGCTATTGCTCCGCTCTAGCTCGGTTAAAGCTCCGGTTTAAAAAAACAAATATATCTAGTGTATTTAACGCTTTGCGGGAGGAACTCACGCTTAGCGCTTAATAATATACAAAGATCACCCATAAATAAGGGAAATATCTTTATCTGTTAAAGGGATACGGAGGAATTGAACCCCAAATTTTCGATCTGCAATCAAAACGCAAAACCATTTACTCATATCCCTAAAATAATGATTTAGGTAATCATAAAATTTAAATCTAACCACAAAGTTTTTAGCGCGAAGCGATCGCGAAGCGATTTTTTAATTTGTCGGCAAATAAGTTTTTTGAAGGGTTTTATTATCAATAATAACAAAAAACTTGGGTTGAGAAAAGCGAAAACTGGGTTGATAAGAAAAATAAGATAAAGAATTTTAATGCTTTTTATTAAAAAGAATATATTCCTTTTTCTAGCTCCTCGCAGGGTGGAGCTTATCTCCTCCCTCGGGGAGCAAGGCTCCCTCGAGGGAGACTAGCGTGAGAATCCTGCTTCGAAGGGTTTTTTATTTTTTTATAGTAATAACTATAGCTCCTACCATCGCCAGTAAAAGAATTATAGATGTGATAATAAGTCACATTGGATAACTAGTGTAAAGAATATTACCTATAGTAGTAATGTGAGATGTCTCTGCTAAATTTCCCTCTCACATTTGAGAACTTACAAATAAGATTTCCTCACTATCTTTAGAAAAATTTTGAGAGAAAATTTCTTTTAAATAATTTCTAAAATTATTAACATCAAAAAAATTAGAAAAGTTTATAGATTGGATATTATTATTGAAAGAATCTCCTTTTAAAGGTAATATATCATAAACTGTTGAATTGAAAAAAATACCTATTATAATTGCAAGTGGTATACTATTACTAGTATCAGTTACAAGTTCAGAAATTCTAACGTTTATTAGCATTAATATAAACAGGAATAATATTGATACTGCTCCTACATACACAAGTAAATAAGATAAACCAATAAAATTTATACCTAACAACATTAAGTATGATGAGATACTTAAGAACAGACCAATTAAAAATAATACAGAAACGATAGGATTTTTACTAATAATAACAAAAATTCCACAAAGTATTGCAACAAAAGAAATATAGATTAGAAAATTATATTTAAATCCATTAGTAAAAGTTTCATTTAAAAGATGTAGATTAAACATATTTAGTACTAGATAATAAATTCTCACCGGAGATAAGCTTAACGAAAATAATTTCGTATTCTTTAAAGTAATGCAACAAATACAAATGTGAGAGCGTATTTGTTATCTAAACAGAAAAATAAATCTCAAACGAGATTATTATAATCGCGAGCGTGCTAAACGCGTACAAGAGTCGAACTTGTATCTTTGTGTCCGTAGCACAACACTTTAACCATTAAGTTAACGCGCTTATATTCCTATCCAAGACTCGAACTTGGACCCAGATATTAGAAGTATCCTGCTCTACCATTAAGCTAATAAGAGTTTTATTTTAAGACTTCCTTCGGTTAATTATCCATCCCTCCTGCGCTTTGTAGAAGGGAACTCAGGCTTAATTAAAATCTTTTTTTTTAGAGTTCCTCCTGCAAAGCGAGTTCCTCCATTATTTTTAAGAGTTCCTCCTGCAAAGCGAGGGTTAGAATTTTAACCCAAAAAAAATTAGAAAAGGATCTTTTATTTTTATTCATTTACACTCCAGCAAACCAGGTTCAATCCACTTTGTGGCTAAGTTTTTATATAGCTTCTAGTATATAATAAAAAAACTAGAGTTCTATCGCTTTAAATATTTTCTTTTTTATTGCTTAGGGCATCATCATATATTATGCTATTATTTGAAACATTATTAAAATTTTTAGGATGGTGAGTTCCTCCTGCATTTAAAAAATATCCCTAAAAAAAAAAAAGCGTGTGATTCCTCCTGAAAAGCACATTTCATTGTTTGGTCTCGGAGCGTATCCGGCATTTAAATTTAATAGTGTTTAATATTATAGTATACATAAGCCAGAGGAGAAATTCGAATTCTCATTCTTAATGCATGAAATTAACGTTCTAACCAGTTGAACTACTCGGGCGTTTTATTTAAATTATTTACTATGTGAAGGGTCGCTATGCTTCGCAGGAGGAACTCTACCTAAAAAAAAAAAAATATTGGTTTTTAATCCGCATTCGCGGGAGATTTTTTGGTTAGCGTGGTGCGTAAAAACTCGCGAAAAGAAAGCTTTGATTAATGCAAGTAAAGAAAAAAACGATGTAAAATATGTAATAATTATCAATTTATAATTTATGGGGTGGATACCCCGAGTTGAACAGGGAACTTGCTGTGCCACATACAGGTGTTCTACCTATTGAACTATATCCACCTATATATTGTTATATAAATAATCCATATTTATATTATGCGTTAATACGCTGTATAAAAATACAAAGAAAGCTTATATTTAAGGGTTACGTAATAACAGATTACTTAAATAAGAATAGCATATAGTATTATTGCTTTCTTATTTATTAAGGCATTAAAAAAAATATATTTTTTTTAGCCATTGCGGAGATTGAATAAAGTCTTGATTAATCCATCATTTATTAATGTTCCGTGTAAAAAAAGATCACCCTAGTATTTTTATGGCTGGGTCGGTAAAGAAAATATATATAACAATTAATCTTTACCCTTTTAAGTAAATAAAAAATCTAAATCTAATATTATGTTGGAGTGATTCGAACACTCAATAGTAAATACCAAAAATTTATGACTTACCGATTAGTCCACAACATATAGCTTTTTTAAACGCGGAGCGATCGCTTAAAAAAAGTTTTTTTTTTATGCGCTACATTTATGTGATAATGCGCATAATTATTTAATTAAAATCGCTTTGCAGTAGAAATCTCACGCAAAGCAGGAGTTTTTCTATTTTTTTCACGCAAAGCAGAAGGAACTCACGCAAAGCAGAAGGAACTCACGCAAAGCAGGAGGAACTTTATAATTTTTTTTTTTTATTGTTAGTTATTCCAGAAAAAGACAGAAAATTTTTTCAAATTAAGGTAAATCCGACTTGAACGGATAAAATTTAAAAATCAAATAGTCCTAAGCTATTCCTGTCTACCAATTCCAGCATTACCTTTTATTTCACTATTACATATCTGCTTTTAATTATTTTTTTTAGCGCGAAGCGACGGCAAAATTTATTAATTTGCCCAAGATAAGATTCGAACTTATAACCTAAGCATCTTCAGAGCTCCGCTCGGCCAATTGAGCTTCTCGGGCGTTTATTTTTTCGCTACACAGAAAAATCATAGAAAGGGGCGCTCCGTTGTAATAAAGTCGATGACTTTATTAATGCTCCTAATTTTTTAAGTATTACTTAAAAAATAATGGAGGAATTAAAAACCCTTTAAATAAATTAAACTTTTACGTTACTAATGTGGTTTAATTATATAATATAAATACCTTAATACTTATTTCAACCTTACAATTTTTAGATATTAAATCTATTAAGATATAGAGGACTAGACAAAGAAGGCTTGCATTAAAAAAATATATTTTTTTAAAGCCTTGGCCAGGCAAAAGCTATATTCCTCATGCGAAGCGCACCATTTTAATCGTTGGTAAGAATAGTTGTATAATTAATTGGTTTTAAGTATATTTATTTTTTTTAGCGCGAAGCTTTTTATTTTTTTTTTAACAGCGGAGCTGCTATTTTTATTTTTTAACAGCTTTGCTGTTATTTTATCTAACGGGTAAGCCGTAAGATTTTAGATTTTTAATTAGCAAAGCGAGAATATATAAAATAGAGAATATTTTCTCTCGCATCGTGCGAGAAAAGGTTAGAAGTGTTAATTACTACTTATTCATCCTTTTAATCCAAAAGCACCATTACGTGTTTTAGAACTAATTTTTGTAAGTTGTAGATTAGATCTAGTATTACCTCTTAACATGACAGTTGATAACCCTTTATAAGAAGAATTTATGTTTTTTAAACTTCCCTTATATTTTAATTTAAATACAGATCTTGAGGCAGTTAAACGTCTAGATAATCTTCCTGCGGCTTCTAATCTTACACCATAAATATTTTTATGTTCAGTAGAATTTAAAATATTTTCCTGTAGGTTATTTTTAACTTGTAGAGAGCTACGCGAAATTCTATTAATAGGAGAATTCTCTGTATTTGCTACCCCTCAACCAGGGAATATTTTGTATAATAGTTCATGTAATACATCTTTATCTTTTAAACTAGAAATATAGGAATTTGCATTTAAAGTTAAAGATTTTCCATTTATATTAGCGCGAAGCGAGCTCTCGCTAGGTGTGATTGCACTAGAAGGTCCGTAGTAAGATAATTTACTTAAAGATGGAAGTTTAACCAGTTTCAAGGCTTTTTTAAGTACTCTTAATAATCTATTTTCCCGATTTCTCAATTTTATAGCAATAGATTCTGAAAAAATGTCACTATTTAAGTGCAGATATTTTAAATTAACAAAATTAAATTCAACTTTTTTGTTATATATATTAGATATTATATTTTTTAAACCTAGTATAAATCAGTTTTTGAATTTATTATTGTTAACATTTAACATTTTTACATAATATAAGTATAACATCTCTTTTCTATAAGATTTTTTTATAAAGTTTTTAAAGTATTTATTTTCATAGTTTTTAAAATTAGTATAATTTCATTTAAGCGTTTTAAGAATGAAATTTTTATTTTTACTAGCTTTTTTAAAATTCTTAAACCTTTTAATGAGATAGAGTTAATTTTTTTTAGTGTTAACGAAGGAGAATTAATAATTTTTCCATTCGCTTTCGGGCTAATCATTTTTTTAGCTTTGCCGCCGTCTTTCAGGAATTGGCTAGGCATCAGAGCAGATAAAGTATTTTTATTCTTTAAAATGTTATAAAGATTTTTTAATAAAAAATTTCTTTTTTTTAACGCAATGTCACTATTTATTTCTTGTCCTAGCTCATATAAATTATTTTGATGATCATTAATTATTTCACTCGCATTAGGGCTAATGTAGAATAATTTATGTAGATTTCTTAATTTATATAGGGCTCATCCAGCAAAAGAAATAGTTTTTTTAACCCGAGCGCCACTTTTTTTAACAGCAAATTTGCTCCTTGCGTTTGCTTTTGCGCCAAAAGCAGATGAATTCTCTACTTTAACGGCGGAGTCGGCAAATAATTTATAGTAATTATTATTTATTGTTGTTTCAATCTGTTCTTGTCCTGGAGCGATACCAGACGCCAATCTAGTAGTGAAAAAACTCTGTTTTTTTAGCGCTGAAGAATAAAGAGATAAATTAAGAGCTTCTTCTCCTTGTTCAACACTGTATAAACTACTTTTTTCTCTTGCTAAGGCTAAAAGCGCAATATTATTATTTAGACTAGAATTAGTTTTAGCTATGTTAACATAGTTCAAGAAATAATTATTATTACTTGTAGTGTTAAGTTTGTTATTACTTAATAAAAAATAATATTTTTTTATTAGTGATTTATATTTATTTTTTAAGGCAACGCCATCCTTAACCCCAGAATTTTTTTTTGCTAAATTTAGCGCTAAAAGAAAGTTTGATAGATTTCTTTTGGTTAATTTAGTAAAATTTAGTAGATAATTTGTTTTATTATCTCTATCATTACGTTGGTCTAGACGACCCCGCGAAGAATTTTTTAATCTTTTACTTGAAAATACAGATGAAGTTTTATTTTTAGCTTTATGTCCAGTACTTAAAAGTATAATTTTAAATTTTCTTCTCTCGGGTAGGCCGCTTTCATTTGTTATTGTAGTTTTATTTAAATTTCTAGCAAAATCACGGTTTGTTTTCGATTGGTCAATGGCAAAAGGCAAGCTTTTGTTTTGGAAATTTCCTGGTTTTGTATCCCTGGTATTTGTACGAACGGAGCTAGATAATTTTTTACTTTTTTCCGATATTTTAAATAAAAATGTTTTATACAAATCTTTTAATTTGTATAAGAAAAATTTTTATTTTTATTGTATAGATATACAGTAATTATAACTTTATTGTTAGTGTGTTTCATTTCTGCTCTACTTACCAATATTCTATTTAAAGATAATCTTTTAAATCGTACTTGCACACGACTAGATTTTTTATTATTAGATAATGGATTTAAATTAAAATAACTTTTAATTAGTTTATTTACGGTATTGTCAACAATTGGTAATGTTTTAGTCAGGTTTTTATTATAGGAGTAGATGCTATTAAATCATTCTTGACTAGCAGGTGGATAATGTCTAGTTTCACCTCTATTGTTATTATCCTGTTGATCTGAAATATCTCTTAAAACAGGTATTTCTGGATGATCTTGGTTTGTTTTGGCTTTTTTTAAAAATATGTTTAGCATAATTATAGATTTTTTAGAAATATGCGGTTCTGTTAAAAGTGTAATAGAAATCATTTGTTTTTTATTTATTATACGCAAAAATTGATAAAAAACAATTGGACATTTTTTAATATCATTTAATTTTTTTGCGATCAATGCAAGAAAAAGAGATTTAAATTTTAGTCGGTGATGGTTAAATCTTCCTGGCTGCTTAACTAAAGTTGCTTGTACTAAGAATTAATGCCATATATAACTAGAAAAAATCGGTTTACCGCTAAAGTTTCTTTCCGAAGCGCACCTAGGTAAGAAAATGCTCTTTCTGTAAAAATAGAAACCATTTTTTTTTACAAAAGACGATTCCCGACTTTATTTTTTTTTTTCCTCACATCGCATAAAAAAAAATCTCTTTTTAACACGTAGCATTAATAAAGTCATCCACGCTCCCCATTCTTAAAAAGAAATGTAGTGTGGAAGACTTATTTCACATTTCGTTAAAAAACTAAAACATATAGTTATATAATTAAAGGCATTATGTAATAATGCCTTTAATGCATGAGGGAGTCTTTCATAAAAAGTTATTTTTATGTCATGGTATAGAGATATATTAGTTTATAAATTCATTAGTAATGTAATATATATTTATTAATGCATACGGCTATAGGTTAATGGTAGACCGTTCGTCTTCCAAACGATGTGTACCGATTCGAATTCGGTTGGCCGTAATTAATGAGTTAGTAACTTAATTGGTAGAGAACTTTCTTGTCGAGAAAGATGATGTCGGATCGAAGCCGGCCTAACTCGGTAATAATAACTCTTTGTTCTGCCTTGAATAAAAAATTAAATAAATATAAATTTTTAATGGCTAGGCAGAAAAAAAAAAAGAAAACCTTTTAAAGATATTTCTTTTAATGGGGGAGGCTACGAAGTAACGTTAGTTTTCTTTTTTACGTAATGTTTATAGGAAAGGTTGCCATTGGTAAGGCGAGATGTTTGCTAAACATTGTGTTTTAACACCTGACGGTTCAATTCCGTCCTTTTCCGTAGAGAACTATAAAGTATGGGTCGCTTCTAATTTTTAACGCAGGGTTAGAATTCTAACCCTGCGTTAAAAATAATGGAGGAACTCACATGGCTAACCCTTAAAAAAAAAATATATATCTAGATTTTTTAATGCCCGGGTACGAATCCCACCCCACCATGCCTGGGATTAATTTTGTACCAATGGATCGCTTCGCGCTACAAAATTTTAGGGATGGCTAAAAAAAAATTAATTTTTTTTTTTAATGCCTTAAATAAAAGAGTATAGTTTAATTGGCAAAATAGGAAGCTTCAAACTTCAAATTCTCAGTTCAAGTCTGAGTGCTCTTGTTTGTGATACCCGAGCCAGCGTTCGCTTTGCAGGAGGAACACACTCTTCGCTCAAAAAAAAGAAAAGCTCGGATCTTATTTCTAACCCAGGGCGAGGGTGGTGTAGCCCTAAAAAAATATTTTACAATATGCCGTGTATACATTTTTAGTAGTATAAGGGTTCCTTAGCTTAATCGGTAAAGCGTATTTTTGATAAGGATGTGTTCGACGTTCAAGTCGTCGAGGAATCAGAAAATAAATTATTACATAAGTAATATTATATTACATGTGTAATATAATATAAAGAGAATTGGCTGAGTGGTCTATAGCGATAAGCTTGAAACTTATTTTAGTACAAACTACTAACATCCGTTCGAATCGGATATTCTCTGAATAATATATACGGGCCAGGGCCGGGTTGGTTAGGCACCTCATTTGGGTTGAGGAGTAGTTATGTTCGAATCATAATGACCCGAAATAACGAAATGACGTTTGTAAATTACAATAGTAATGTATTAGATATGTAATGTAAAATTTCATCATAAGCTATTTGTTTATGATGGCAAGTATATAAAGAAACTATTAGGAATATCTAGCTATATATCAAAAAGAGTTTTTTAAATAGTACATCGATGAGAGTCGATGTACTTGAACTTTGGAAAAATCCTATAAATAAACGAAGTGAATTGAAATATCTTATTAGCTTCAGGAATAGAAATCAAACGAGATTCTATGATTAGTGTGAATGAAAGTAGAAAAGCCTAAAAGTAAAATGGATTAAAATCTGTTTGAATAAAGGGGAACCTTCCTCTAAGGCTAAATATGATATATAAGCGACAGTGAACTAGTACCGAGAGGGAAAGATTTGAAATAGTAGTTTTATAAGCAGCTCAAGTAAAGTTTAAATAACAAATGAGAGCGTACCTTTTGCATAATGGGTCAGCAAGTTAATATTAGATGCGAGAAAAGCATTTTTTCATATGTGTGAAAAAAGTAAGTCTTATTCCTAGATAAACCGATTATTAAATAATGAATTAGTATCTAAAATTAGACCCGAAGCCTGGTGATCTTACCATGATCAGGGTTATAAAAGCCCGAACGGGTTATCGTTGTAAAGATATCCGAAGAATTGTGGTAAGTTAGTGAAAGACAATACTGACCAGGATAGCTGGTTTTCCGCGAAACCTATATAAGTAGGTAATTCAAATAACATCATAGCAGGTACAGAATTGTGATCTCAGACAAATGGTATTTAACGCTTCGCGCTAAATACATTTGTATATATCGGGGGTCGTGAAGACTTTATCGGTGAGAATTTGCTCTCGGAAGGGCAATGATGAATATTGAATAATCGGACATAGTACGATAAGGTTGTATGTCCAAAGGGAAACAGCCCAGAACAAGTGTTTAAGGTTCCAAAATTATTGTTAAGTGAAATTAAGGAAGTTTTTTCAAATACAACCAGGAAATAGGCTTAGAAGCGGCCATTTTTTAAAGACCTCGTAACAGAGCACTGGTTCAATTAATAAGTTAAAAGCACCGAAAATTTAACGGATCTAAACAATATACCGACACCTTGTCCATAAGTATTAATAAAATTATAATTGTATTTATGGGGTAGCGGAACGTTGGGCAAATCAAAGATGTAATCTTTTTAAGATTATATAATTATGGGCTTTTGTCTGAACACTTTTCGAGATTCGGCCGGAAACGGAGAATCAAGAGGGTAAGTAGGCTAGTCCATCGACCTTAGGTAGAACTTCTACCTTTGGCAGATGATAACCCAAGTGAGAATGCTGACATGAGTAACGAAAAAGGGAATAATTACCCCCTCGCCTTAAGCTTATGGTATTTATATAAAGTAACGGCCTCTAAGTTTATAGACCTGCCCTAAAGGACTAAACGATGAGAAAAGCTTTTATGCAGAATTAACCCGCGGTAGAGTACCGTTGGTTCTGGAAAAATCTGCAAATTATCGAAACCGTACCTAGATACTACCCCTGTCCAAGTAAGCTAGTAGAGTATACGAAGGCGTTTGAGCTAACAATCATTAAGGAACTCGGCAAAATGACACCGTAACTTCGGGATAAGGTGTGCCATTCTTCCATCGCCCGGCTTCCGGACGATGGTTAAGAATAGGAGGCATAGAATGGTGTTGTACGACTGTTTAATTAAAACAAAGCACTTTGCGTAAGATGACAAATCAAAGTATTGAGTGTGAATTCTGCCCAATGTTGGCTGGTTAACGGATTTACTTAGCTGACTAAAATAAGCTAGGATTTGAAGGAACCCCCAATCAATGGCGGCCTTACCGATGAGGGTCCTAAGGTAGCGGAATACCTTGGCCGTTAAATGCGGTCTTGCATGAATGATTTAACGATACAACAGCTGTCTCAATGATTGGCTCAGTGAAATTGGAATAACTGTGCAGATACAGTTTACCTCTAGTTAGACGAGAAGACCCTATGCAGCTTTACTGTTGCTAGTTATTGGATATGATCAAACGAGTTGTAGTGTATAAGGTAGTTGGTGAGATACAATTGAAACACCTTTACTTAGTTTATCATATCAGTAGAATACCGCGAAAGCTTTACAAACTACTTCGACGGATTAAAATCCGTCGATGGAAGAGTAAGTGAGTAGGTAAAATCTACATTACTTATCCAAAAGGAAGAGGGGTTTAATGGTTTTTACCATTTAACCCGGGAAACAGTTGCTAGTAGACGGTTTATGCGGGGCACAGATCCCATAAAAAGTACCTGGGTGTATCCAAAGTTAATTTTGTAGAATTTACTCGGTATCGCAAGAAATTGCGTTACCGAGTAATTAAACATGTATAGGCTAGAATTATTAATATTCTTTCCTAGCGTGTTTTCTTATTTTACTTTGTTATATTTTATCAATCGCGAAGCGCTAGATAATTTATTCAGTTATATATCTATTAAGTTAGATTTATTATTTTTATTTTAAGTAAGATTTTAACTATATGGAAAATAGATGTAAATAAAACATTAATTAGCAAAATGTTAGTAATGTTTTAAGTTATTTTATTATTACACAATAATAAGATGATTTTTATATTTACTTATAAAGTTTAATGGCTTAATCTTGCTTTACTGTTTGACTTACACGTCTATCAGTCGCGTAAGCGGGGCATATGATCACAAGATGCAGAAAGGAAAGGTCTTGGATTTTTGAAAAAGCTACGCTAGGGATAACAGGCTAATTGCGCCAGAGAGTACAAATTGAGTGCGCAGTTTGGCACCTCGATGTCGACTTAGCTCATCCACATGAATGCAGGAATCATGAAGGGTTCGACTGTTCGTCGATTAAAGAGCTACACGAGTTGGGTTAAATACGTCGTGAGACAGTATGGTTTCTATCTTCTAGAGGGAATTAGAGTAAAATAAGGATAGCCCCTTCGTACGAAAGGAGTTGGGTATATTAACCCCTGGTTTACCTGTTGTTTATGTAACCAATATTAATTTTTATATTTATTAATAATTTATTGGTGTATTACTATTACTCTTGTATATATTAATAGCATAGGCACGGCAGGAAAGCTATGTTAGTTAAAGATAAGTGCTGAATGCATATAGGCACGAAACTTACCTTAAGATACTCTTAAATATACGTAGTAGAACACTACGAATCTTATATAATAGATTTATATTATATATTGTATAGGCTTTAGCTTAAAGGATTTTGATGTCTTCAGGTATAAAGTACTAATTTTATTAAAAACTAAATTACATACTTATCGTATATATATTGCCCGGTTAGCATAAAAGTAATGCAACCGTCTTGTAAACGGTAGAAGTAAGTGCGATACTTGCACTGGGCTTTTGACTAAAAAAGTTTAATTATTTAACACGAGATAACGTTTTTTTTAGGCCTTAAGTGCCCGGAGAATGTGAGTAAGTTAAAAAGGACTTATACTTGGCACGTATTTAGTCCTTTTCCGTCGCCAGAACTGGGGCGTAAACTTAATGGTGGCATTCACGCTAGATTGCGGGAAAGGGGCAATCCAGTAAATTAAAGATCTCGTTTAGATTATAATGCGGGTTGATGTAATAGTAGCATAACTGACTCATGATCAGTAAATAGGGGTGCAACTCCTCTATCCGCATAATTATAAAACTACATATATAAAAGGCTATAGCTTAATCGGTAAAGCAAGCTGCTCATGACAGCTCAGATGAGTGTTCGAATCCCTCTGGCCTTAAAGTTTAGCCTTGCGCACAGCCTTTTCAGGGGCGGGGTTTTTTTGTTTTTATTATTAATAATAACGTTAAAAAACACAGCGCGAATCGACCGCTCGCATTAAAAAAAATTATTTTTTTTACGGTTAGCCATCGCTAAATTTTTAATCCGAGTGCTGGAATTGGTAGACAGGGAAAATTTAAGCTTTTCTGATATTATATCGTGAACGTTCGAGTCGTTCCTTGGATAAATATATTAAAATTTTGGTTCTTTTTTAAAAAACGTTATAAATGCTGCATTTAAAATAATTAATTTTTTTTTAACCTGCCCAGTTCTCCCACGTTTTTTTGGTAAAAAAACGCTAGAGAGCGCGTGATGGCTTTGCCATGGCTTCGGCCTAAAAATAAGGCTAGCGCTAGATTTAATTATTTAGCGCGCAAGCGTTATATTAATAAGACCCTATAGACAAGTTAGGTTAAGTCATAACATTTTCACTGTTACATCCAGGGTTCGAGCCCCTGTGGGGTTAATAATTTTACCGCTTCGCATTAATAAAGTCATCGATTTTGTCGATGACTTTATTTAAACGGAGATCTTTTAATACTCTTAAGAAAATTAAAAATAATTGGAGGATGCGAAAAGAAAAAAAAAACTCTCAGGAGGAACTTTTAAAAAGAAAAAGAAAATCTATCTTTGGTTAGGTATGGGAAAACTTACTTGGGGATATAGTTTAACTGGTAAAACTGCGATTTTGCATATCGTTATTTTAGGATCGAGTCCTAATATCTCCAATTTTTAAGCTATAAATGCATGTATGATTAAATATGTTAGCTCTGCGCTTTGCAGGAAAAACTCTTAAAAAAAAAACCAATATTTTATCTCGAAGGGTTGGCTTTTTTTATGATTATTTAAGCAGAAAATCTCATAATTCTTAATTTTTTTTATTCCTCCCCAAGGAGGATGAGGTAGAGTATAAAAATATAAAATTGCCCCTATCTACGTATAATGAAAATAAGGAGTAAGGATGACCAAAAAAAAAGGATATTTTTCCCTATCCGGTTTAGCGCTAAAAAGAAATTAGCTCAATTGGTAGAGCAACCGTTTTACACACGGTAGGTTAGGTGTTCGAATCACCTATTTCTTAAATATCTTTAGATAAAATAAAAAATCTTATCCTTATAAATTTTTAATTTTATGCTATGAATAAAAAATATGGTTTACTTCTTGAATATTAAAAGATCTTATCTTTAATATTTTTTAACCTTCGACTATAAAAAAATATCTTTTTTTTTTATGGTCGAAGCTCTAGCATAATACTTTAGCTTAAATTACGCTAATAAATTGTTATTTCATACATCAAACGCTTTAAATGCTACAGTAATAATATTAACTGTATACAGTCTTTTTTTAGGTACGGTGTTTGTCTTTACGGGTATATCTGCTTTAGAACACCCGACCTGGTAATACCAGGCCCCCAAGCCGGTGCACCGGAATTTCTTACATTCAGTCCGACCATTTTATGCGAGAGAAACTATTATCTCTTTATCAATGATTTAATTACTCGGAGATTAATTAAATCATTAACGCTATGCAAGCAGGTAACGTAACTCCAGACCAGCGAGGAGTTTTAGCGGTGTTCTTACTTAAATCTTCTTTGGTTATTGGTTATTTAAATGTATTGGTAGAAAGGTCTTTATTAATAGATGAGCAGTCGGTCTCAGCTGTAAATGCCTTACTAGAAGTAAAACCCACTATTTGGGAATTCTTTCGTAGAACTATTGATGGACAACATCATTTCTGACAAATTAATTATATTACAGCTAGGACAGAATACAGAAACTTAGACGAGTTGGGTGTGCTATTAGACCGTATGCAAGATGCTCTCTTTTCTATTAACTATTAATAGGAAACCTTTCTGAAGTGGAAGTATTACCAGCTTTAATTAAAAAAAAATAAAAAAGATCCCCCCCTCTTTGAATTTACATTTGTTGTTTTCAAATTGTATTTAATTGTTTATATAACTATATATGAAGGTCTAGCTTTTATATACATCTTTTTTTTTTAATATTCAGTAAATTATATTTATTCTATCTATTATGTAAGTATGATTTTTAAAAATAAACTTACCCAGATTTAGAACACTAATCTTAATTTTCGCGGACCTATTAAAATACTAAGAAAAATTATATAAAGAGAGCAGAACTAACCCCTGAAGAGTTAGAGAAATAAAGAAAAGCCGACAGAAAAGCCCTTTTTTTCTGCTTCGCTGCCTAGCCGACTTCTTGAAGTCGGCGACAAGGCTAAAAGAAGGACTGACATGACACCAGAATTTTTAGAAAAAGCCAGAGAATATGGGAGACAATACGCAGCGAAAAGATATTCAACTTGTCTACAAAGGTGTTTATTTCCCAATATAGTGCTAACCCTCAAATGGAAGCACTTGTATAATTACATGACAATTACATGTCTTAATTCGACCTCTGGTCGATCGGTGTTTTATTATTAAAAATTGTATTTTTTAATAATAAAAATAAATACCTGAAACAAAGTAACGCTCTTCCGTTGAAAAATTAAATAAAGGCGACAGCATAAAAATAATAATTACATATATAAAAATAATTAGTTACGTAACAAGGGTAAAATAACTATCGACAATTATTTTTTATCTGGCAGCGGGATCTTCTCCGTTCCCTCTCTCATTAATAATTAATCTCCGATTACGCAGTGAGGAAAGGCTTTTAGTAAAAGTTTAGTTTACTATTTTAACATTAAAGATCGGCGCACGCACAAAAAATTATTTTGCGTGCGTTTATCAGTAAACCTTTTTTTTTTTACGCTCCGCAGTAGGAACTCACGCATTAAAAAAAATTATTTTTTTAAGCGCCAGTGTATAACAATGCCTTATATAAAACCCCGGTTGTGATACAAAATTAAAAGTGTTATTATTATATAATAACATAGGAAAGTCCAGAGCTATATAAATAGAAAACAATATGGATTGGTCCCCAATCCTGCAGGTCCGCCCCAGCTTCGCTGGAAGCTCCCATTATTTTTTTTTAACTAAAAAAAAAAAATAATCCAAAAGTTAAAACTTTGGTCTTTAGTAGAAAATAAAAGTCAAAAAACTTAGCGTTATATAATAGCAATAGTATTATTTGACTATGAGATGTAAAGCCTCTATTAAGCATTTATTTAGAATTATATTCTTTACAGAATCCGGCTTAATTGTATCCAACCTTTCCATTCCTCCTTTTTTTTTAGTCTATTAATTACTGGTGTAATATATTTTTATATAAATATGTCACCTGGCGAAAAAAAAAAAATGCTTTTATCGTTCGATTGCATGGAAATTAATGGCTAGACGGCCATTTTTTAGAGTTCCTCCTGCAAAGCGAAAAAAATATTAAAAATGGCTTTTAAAAAAATTATTTTTTTTAGTGTGCTAAATAAAGAGCTTAACTTAACGGTAAAGTATATGACTTTTAATCAATACAATATGAGTTCGAATCTCATAGCTTTTTAATATCTAACGATAATAATAAAAAATCTTATCCTTATAAATCTTTAATTTTACGCTATGAATAAAAAATATGGTTTACTTCTTGAACATTAAAAGATATTATCTTATCTTTAATATTTTTTAACCTTCGGCTTTTTCGTTTTCTCCCCACCTTAAGAGTGGGATGATAAAAAAAATATTTTTTTTTATGGTCGAAGCTCTAGCATAATATTTTTCTTCAGAAAAATTTTGCATATTACCTCTAATAAGATAGAAAATAACATTTATCAAACTAATCCTGAAGGGAAAATATCCCAAATAAGTATGGGAATAGAGCGTTGATTCCTTTCTTCTAATGCGAAAGATATTGGAATTTTATACTTAATCTTTGCATTATTTTCAGGGCTATTAGGAACCGCATTTTCTGTACTTATAAGAATAGAATTATCTGGACCCGGTGTGCAATATATAGCAGATAACCAACTATACAACGCAGTAATTACTGCTCATGCAATATTAATGATATTCTTTATGGTTATGCCCGCATTAATCGGAGGTTTTGGTAATTTCTTATTACCATTATTAGTTGGAGGGCCTGACATGGCTTTCCCTAGACTAAATAATATTAGTTTCTGATTATTACCACCTAGTTTAATCTTATTCTTATTCGCTGCAACTATAGAAAATGGAGCGGGAACAGGATGAACATTATATCCACCTTTATCTGGTATACAAAGTCACAGTGGACCTAGTGTAGATTTAGCAATTTTTGCTTTACACTTATCAGGAATAAGTAGTTTATTAGGTTCAATGAATTTCATTACAACAATCTTAAATATGAGAAGTCCTGGTATAAGATTACACAAATTAGCTTTATTCGGTTGAGCAGTAATAGTAACATCAGTTTTACTGTTATTATCTTTACCTGTGCTTGCAGGTGGTATCACAATGGTATTAACAGACAGAAACTTTAATACTTCATTCTTCGAAGTAGCAGGAGGTGGTGATCCTATATTATACCAACACCTATTCTGATTCTTCGGGCACCCTGAAGTTTATATATTAATTATACCTGGATTTGGTATAATAAGTACTACAATATCAGCTAGCTCTAACAAAAGTGTATTCGGATATCTAGGTATGGTTTACGCTATGATGTCAATTGGAGTGTTAGGTTTTGTAGTTTGAAGTCACCACATGTACACAGTTGGATTAGATGTAGATACAAGAGCCTACTTTACTGCAGCTACTTTAATTATTGCAGTACCTACAGGAATTAAAATATTCTCATGATTAGCTACTTGTTACGGTGGATCATTACACTTAACACCTACAATGTTATTCGCATTAGGATTTGTGTTTATGTTTACAATCGGAGGATTAAGTGGAGTTGTACTAGCTAACGCATCATTAGATGTGGCATTCCACGATACTTACTACGTTGTTGCTCACTTCCACTATGTTTTAAGTATGGGAGCAGTATTTGCATTATTTAGTGCATGATACTATTGAATTCCTAAATTAATAGGATTAGACTACAACATAATGTTAGGTAAAGTACATTTCTGAATCTTCTTCATAGGTGTTAATGTTACTTTCTTCCCTCAACATTTCTTAGGATTACAAGGTATGCCAAGAAGAATAAGTGACTACCCTGATGCTTTTGCAGGATGAAACTTAATAAGTAGTTTTGGATCTCTTATTTCTGTAGTAGCTACAATTGTATTCTTACACATGGTATATCTACAATTAGTTTTTGGTAAACCAGTGTCAAGATACCCTTGATTAACACCACAATTCTATACAGATCTATTACAAAGCTTATTAAACAGAGCGTATACAAGTTTAGAGTGATGTTTAAACAGTCCACCTAAACCTCACGCATTTGTAAGTTTACCTTTACAAAGTTAATATTAAATTACTACATTATTATCTTCATCATTATATTTAAAAATAAAAAAAAAGCATAACATACAAAAGCTTGGGTCTTAATTTGATAGTTAGATGTTCATTATTAATATTATCAGTATGGTTACCTATATGTTGTGTTAAATTTTTACCTGGGCAAGAGGTTTTTTTAATTATGCTGGCTGCTATATATCTAAATTATATCATCTTTTTAGTATATATTAACTTAAACCGCCATTCTTTAGAGGATATTTTAGCTTTGATTATTACTAAATTATTATTTTATCTATTTTTCGTATTTACCTTTTGTTTAATATCAAATTTAATTCCTATATTATCTACCTTTTGGTCTTTCTTAATTCTACTCTTTTTAGATGATTATTTTATTTGATAAAATAAAAATTCTATGGATCTGCGTAATATATTAAATCCAAGTTCTATGGAAGCCGGTTCCAGTAATAATAAGACTGGCGGGCCTAATTAAAGTGGAGGAAATCTTTTTGCTCATAACAGCAATGAGCAAAGTGAGCATACCATAGAAAACACTCATTAAACCAGAAGTGAGGTTGAATCTAATAGGCAAAGATTGCATCCCAGCTTTAGTCACTCTGATTGGGAGCACTTGGCGGACATAATAAGAGCAGGAAGACAAGGTGTATTAGACAATAGGGCTAACAACGGAATAGCCTCACGAGCTGTTTATTTAGGTAATATATCTTATTATTTTACTGAAGAAGAGCGTATCATGTTGCGTGCTTATGGTAAAAGCAAAGGTAATATATGAGGGGACATAAAGTTCTTGGTCAAAGAATAGATGGGTATAAAGTAATACAAGATATCGCTGACACACATTAATAAAAAATATATATTTTTTTTTTTAGTGGTTAATTACATTAAAGAAAATATTAGATCACGTTATTTTTATATAACAAATATGAGTGATATTTTTTCTCAACCAGAAAAAATTATACTGCGTGCTTATACTCATAGTATAAATAAAAATTGATATAATATACAAAATTTACGAGCTTAAATGGACGCCGATGGCGCCATAGACTGAATTTCAAATACACAATAATAAATAAAAATTCTATTATTAGTTTAGGTATGCAATAGGTCTTTTGCAAAAAAATATCATATTTTTATAATAATCCAAAGTAAGTACATTAGTAAGGTAAGGTAATTACCGTTAAGGAAAAAACCTAATCCTTAAACTAAATCACACCACTTTAAATAAAAAAAATAAAAAAATGAATTTATCACTTATATTATTCTTAATAGGAATTTTAGGTTTTGTTTTAAATAGAAAAAATATAATTTTAATGCTTATCTCTATAGAGATAATGCTATTAGCTATTACATTCTTAATATTGGTAAGTTCACTTAGCTTTGATGATATATTAGGCCAAACTTATGCTATATATATTATAGCAATAGCTGGAGCTGAATCAGCGATAGGTTTAGGTATCTTAGTAGCATTTTATAGATTAAGAGGAAGTGTTGCAATAGAATTCAAATAATGTATCTAGCTTTAATAATTTTACCATTATTAGGATCAATAGTATCCGGTTTCTTTGGAAGAAAAGTCGGAGTAAGTGGAGCACAATTAATAACATGTTCTTCTGTAATAACAACAACAACATTCGCAATACTTGCTTTCTTTGAAGTAGGTTTAAACAACATACCGGTATCAATCCATTTATTCAAATGAATTGATTCAGAATCGTTAAATATCTCATGAGGGTTTAATTTTGATTCTTTAACAGTGTCTATGCTTATACCTGTATTAATTATATCTTCTTTAGTACATGTATATTCTATAGGATATATGAGTCACGATCCCCATAATCAAAGGTTCTTTAGTTATTTAAGTTTATTCACATTTATGATGATTATTCTTGTAACAGCTAATAACTTTTTACTTATGTTTGTAGGATGAGAAGGTGTTGGAGTTTGTTCTTATCTTTTAGTAAGTTTCTGATTTACTAGAATAGCAGCAAACCAAAGCTCTCTATCTGCATTTTTAACAAATAGAGTTGGAGATTGTTTTTTAACAATAGGTATGTTTGCTATATTACTTACTTTTGGTAATATCGACTACTCAACAGTGTTTTCATTAGCTCCATTTATGAGTGAAGATGTTATTACTTTAATAGGAATATGTTTATTAATAGGTGCTATGGCTAAAAGTTCACAAATCGGTCTTCATGTCTGATTACCTATGGCGATGGAGGGTCCTACACCCGTTTCTGCATTAATTCACGCTGCAACTATGGTTACTGCGGGGGTATATTTATTAATGCGTTCATCTCCTTTAATAGAATATAGTTCAACAGTGTTGTTACTATGTTTATGAATAGGAGCAATAACAACAGTATTTAGTTCTTTAATAGGATTATTCCAACAAGATATAAAAAAAGTTATAGCTTATTCAACTATGAGTCAATTAGGTATGATGGTTATAGCTGTTGGTTTATCTTCTTATAATGTAGCTTTATTCCATTTAGTAAATCACGCTTTCTATAAAGGACTTCTTTTCTTAGGTGCTGGTGCTGTAATACACGCTGTAGCAGACAACCAAGATTTCAGAAGATATGGAGGGTTAAGACCTTTCTTACCTTTAACTTACTCAGTTATGTTAATTGCAAGTCTTAGTTTAGTTGCTTTCCCATTTATGACAGGTTTCTATTCAAAAGATTTTATTCTTGAATCTGCTTATGGACAATTTTATTTCTCTAGTACAGTTGTATATTTCATAGCTACAATAGGTGCGATGTTTACTACATTATACTCAGTTAAAGTTTTATACTTAACATTCTTAACTAACCCTAATGGTCCACTAGTTAATTATAAACATGCACACGAAGGTGATATATTTATGAGTTTACCTTTAATTGTATTAGCTATATTCTCTATTTTCTTTGGATATATCACTAAAGATATCTTCATCGGATTAGGAACTGGTTTCTTTGCAGATAATAGTCTATTTATACATCCAAGTCATGAAATTATGCTAGACACTGAATTTGCCGTACCTACTTTATTCAAATTATTACCTTTAGTATTCACTATCTCACTTAGTGTAATATTTATTGTATTATCTGAGTTCTTACCTAAATTATTAATACACTTTAAGTTATCTAGATTAGGTTATAACATTTTTAGTTTCTTCAATCAACGTTTCTTGATTGAACTATTTTACAACAGATACATCACAGATATTGTATTAAAAATAGGTGGGCAAACAACTAAAGTTCTTGATAAAGGATCTGTAGAATTATTAGGACCATACGGTTTAGAAAAAGGATTGGTTAATTTAAGTAAGAATATTGCTAGTTTAGATACTGGTGTTATTACATCTTATGCCTTATACATATTAGTTGGTTTAATATTCTACTTATTAACTCCTTACTTATTTATAAGCGATAATAACTTATTTATTATAATAATATTTGCCTTATTAACTACTTTAAAATTAAACAAATAAATAAAAAAAAAAATAAATAAATCTTTTTAGTATTCTGCGGTTTTTTAATATATATTATGTCAAATTTACATAGAAGTAACTTTCAGGGACACCCCTTCCATCTAGTTTCTCCATCTCCTTGACCACTTTTCACATGTATTAGCTTATTAAGTTTAACAACATCAGGTGTATTAACAATGCATGGTTTTTCTAATTCAGAGTACTGATTACCATGTGCACTTATTTGTTTAGTTTCAAGTATGGCTTTCTGATGAAGAGACGTAATTTCAGAGGGAACTTATTTAGGTAACCATACTTTAGCTGTACAAAGAGGTTTAAATATGGGAGTAGCATTATTTATAGTATCTGAAGCTTTATTCTTCTTAGCTATATTCTGAGCTTACTTCCATAGTGCTTTATCACCTACTGTAGAATTAGGTGCACAATGACCTCCAATGGGTATAGAAGCAATTAATGCCTTCGAATTACCTCTATTAAACACAGTATTATTATTAGCATCTGGAGTAACTATTACTTACTCACACCACTCTTTAATCCAAGGAAATAGAAATGGTGCATTACTTGGTGCAATCTTTACTGTATTCTTAGCAATGATATTTACTGCTTTCCAAGGAGTAGAATATGCAGTTTCTTCATTTACTATTTCAGACGGTGCTTATGGTTCATGTTTCTATTTTGGAACAGGATTCCACGGAATACACGTAATCATAGGAACAATTTTCTTAGCTGTAGGATTATGACGTATTTTAGCTTACCATTTAACAGAAAATCACCACTTAGGTTTTGAAGCTGGTATATTATACTGACATTTTGTAGATGTGGTATGATTATTCTTATTCTTATCTGTTTATTACTGAGGTTCTTAATTACTCTCGCTTTGCGTTAAAAAAAATTATTTTCTTTCCTTTAAATTCCAAATCTGTAATTTGATTTAGTCATATAAATTTAATGACAAAAAATTTTTTAATCTAAACTATGCCTCAATTAGTGCCATTTTATTTTGTTAATGAAGTAACATTTGCATTTGCAGTTCTTGTTACTCTTATATACGTTTTTTCAAAATACGTATTACCAAGATTTGTACGTTTATTCTCTGCACGTGTATTTATAAGCAAACTTTAATAATATCTTATCATCAACTTTGTCATCATCCCCTGCGCTTTGCTGAATTTTTTTTTTTTAAAAAATAATGAAGGATAGAGGATGAGGTTTTTTATTAAAGCTTTATATATACCCTTTACTTTATTCTTATTTAAATATATACTTTACATATTAATTTAATGAACTCATTTTTATACATAACAAGCCCACTAGATCAATTTGAAATTAGAAATTTATTAAGTCTAGATGCTCCTATACTAGGAAATTTATCTCTATCTTTAACAAGCATTGGTTTATACTTAACAATAGGTGGATACCTATTATTAATGTTAAATTTAATGGCAACAAATAACAATAAAGTTGTATCAAACAGCTGATCAATTAGCCAAGAAACTATTTACTCAACAGTACATGGTATTGTTGTAAACCAAATAAATGCAAAAAATGGACAAGTATACTTTCCATTAATGTATACATTATTTGTGTTTATCTTAATGAACAATTTAATTGGTTTAGTACCATACAGTTTTGCTTCAACTAGTCATTTCGCACTAACATTTTCACTTAGCTTTACAATAGTTTTAGGTGCAACATTGTTAGGATTAAATAAACACGGATTAGAATTCTTTTCTTTATTTGTTCCTGCTGGAACTCCAATCGCTTTATTACCTTTACTAGTTATAATTGAGTTTATCTCATACTTAGCGCGTAATATTTCATTAGGTCTAAGATTAGGTGCAAACATCTTGTCTGGACATTTACTATTAACTATATTAAGTGGTTTCACATATAATATCATGACTAGCGGTTTAATCTTCTTCTTCCTAGGATTATTCCCTATAGCATTTATTGTAGCTTTCTCAGGATTAGAGTTTGCAATAGCCTTTATACAAGCTCAAGTGTTTATTATCTTATCTTGTAGCTACGTAAAAGACGCTTTAGAACTACATTAATAAAAAAAAAAAAATGCTAATAATGATTATCTTTTTCTTTCTCCTAACTTTAGGATTTGCATTTGACAAAGGTATAATGCATTACATATATTTAATTAATAATGTAAAAGATATGTTTTTGAAAATTACAATAGTAATGTTTTAGATATGTAATGTAAAATTTAATTCTAAGCTATTTGTTTATGATTGCAAGTATTTAAAGAAACTATTAGGAAGAGGGATCGCTTCTAATTTTTAACGCAGGGTTAGAATTCTAACCCTGCGTTAAAAATAATGGAGGAACTTTTAAAAAGAAGTTAGCTCAATTGGTAGAGCAACCGTTTTACACACGGTAGGTTAGGTGTTCGAATCACCTATTTCTTACACATGTTAATTTCTCTTTTAACTCTATTATTAATTTCAAATGCTCTTACTTTAAGAACTGACAAGTCCATACTATTCTCTAGAGTAGTAATGGTTTCTTTAATTCATACAAGCTTTTTAGCTTACAATAATCTATTCTTTATATCTTTAGATAAAGGAATTGGAATTTTTGGAGGTTTATTCCATGTTACTGTGTTCACACAAATGTTTAATATCTTCATTTTTATATTAACCGCTTTAATATTAACTTTAACTTCTTTCTACCCTAGAAAAGTATTTTTAAATCAAATATCTTCTTTATCATTCTTATTATTTAACGGAGGAGCCTCTAAGTTTAATTATAACAAAACAAAGATATCTAATAAAATGGCTGGTCAATTTAGAATATTAGAATATTCTTTATTAATTGTATTCGTTTTAAGTGGAGCGGTATTCTTAATGAGCGCTAGTGATTTAATATCTATATTCTTAGCTATAGAACTGCAAAGTTATGGTTTATACATTATATCTACTTTATATAGAGACTCAGAACAATCAACTAATGGAGGATTAACTTACTTCTTAATAGGAGGTCTAGCTTCATGTTTTATATTATTAGGGTCAAGTCTTCTTTATGCTAATTCAGGAACAACAAGCCTAGAGGGTATATACGTAATAAGCAGTATATCTGAAGTTTATGCTAATTTAGGTGATAGCATGCAAGGTGATGTTTTATCATGATACAAACCATATTACATCCATATTTCATTGATAATACTAGCTGTAGGATTTTTAGTTAAAATAAGTGCAGCTCCTTTCCATTTTGAANGTCCGGATGTTTATGATTCAATACCAACAATCGTAACTACTTTTGTAGCCATAATTGCTAAAATTTCAATCTTTATTTTCTTCTTAGAGTTAGTGTATTACACTGAAAAAACTCTATTTGTATTTTCTTGAACAAACATTTTACTTATAAGTAGTTTATTCTCTTTAATAATAGGTTCTGTTCTAGGATTAACACAATTTAGAATTAAAAGATTGTATGCTTATAGTACAATTAGTCACGTAGGGTTTATTTTACTAGCCTTAAGTGTTAATAGTGTAGAATCTATACAAGCCTACATCTTTTATATTATATCTTATTCAGTTTCAAATTTAAATGCCTTTGTTATATTGGTTACAATAGGATTTAGTTTATACTTATATGTTTACAAAGACGAAAAACATAATGATGACTTAATAGACCAAAATAATTCACCTGTGCAACTAATTAGTCAAATTAAAGGTTACTTCTACGTAAATCCATACTTAGCCTTAAGTTTAACAATTACTCTATTTTCATTTGCAGGAGTACCACCTTTAATAGGTTTCTTTGCTAAACAGATGGTTTTAAGCGCGGCTTTAAGTAACGGTTACATCTTTATGGTATTAATTGCAATACTAACAAGTGTAACATCAGCCGTGTATTACTTAAGTATAATTAAAAACATGTTCTTTTATAATGATCAATATATGATAAATCCTAGTGTAGAAAAATTAAATTTAATAGGTAATATTCAAAAAAATCAAAACTCTGAAAAAGTTAATTTCAAAGCTGAAAATATAGTACTATCTAGTTCATTAAGTATAACTATAAGTATATTAACTTTAATTTTATTAACATTTATGTTTATACCAAATGAATTATTTACATTAGCAAATATAGGTACAATAATATTATTTAAATCTTAAATGACAAGTCAAACATTTTTTCTAGTTTTTATCCCTATACTAGCTATTATATTATTAGCCGTAAATATTATATTAGCTCCTCATAATCCATACCAAGAAAAAGATAGTGCGTTCGAATGTGGATTTCATTCTTTCTTAGGTCAAAATAGAAGTGAATTCAGTATTTCTTTCTTTATCTTCGCACTATTATTCTTACTATTTGATTTAGAAATTTTATTAGTTTATCCTTACGTAGTAAGCGGTTATGCCAATGGTATATTTGGATTAATAGTAATGCTTATCTTTTTCTTGGTCCTAACTTTAGGATTTGCTTTTGAGCTAGGTAAAAATGCATTATCTATAGAAAGTAAACAAACTTCTATTATTAAGAAATAAATCTTATTGTTTCTAATAAAAAATAAAAAAAATAAAAACTATTCTTTTTATACTTAAGTTATTTTTACTTTCTTTCTAAGAGTATATATTTTTATATATTATCATATTTTTATTTAAAGACTAAATAAAAAATCATTTAACGTTTAACTTTTATTTTCTCGTGCGATACAAGATATATTTTTTATGAATTCATAAAGTCTTCCACAAAGTGGAAGACTAAATAAAATTAACCATTTACAATCTAAAAGTAATAAACGATTACTATTGCAACACTAAATAAAACTAAAGAGTTATTTTTTATTTTTTTTTTTATAAAGATAATATAGTGTTATTATAATAATTAGAAATTATAAGCATATATTAAAGTAGAAACACTATAGTTTAAACCATCTAATATAGGAGCAGGGTATATACCTAATACTACTGTAAACACAACTAAGGTTAATAAAATAGTGAATTCTCTTTTATTAACATCAGATATACTATTCAAGAAGTATTTAGATAAAGATCCTCCAAACACTATACGGTTAAACATAAACATAGTGTAGGCAGCAGAAAATACTATTGAAGAACTCGCTAATGCACCTAATATAGGCATTCTTTCAAATCCACCGTATAAACACATAAATTCTCCAATGAAATTTAGAGTTAAAGGAGTACCAGCATTACCTAAACATAAAATAAAGAATAGTACGGAGAATAAAGGCATTATCTGAGCTATACCTCTGTAGTAAGTAATTAACCTAGTATGAGATCTGTCATACAGAACACCACCCACACAAATGAAAAGTCCAGATGACACGAAACCATGTCCTAGACCTAAAGCTATAGCACCTTCAATACCCTGAATAGAGTTACTAAATGATCCCATTAAGTAAACCGCTGCGTGAGCTACGGAACTATATGCAATTAATTCTTTAACGTCTATAGTTCTTAAAGTACTAAAGCTAGCATAAATAATAGTTATTACACATATAACGTATATAAGTGGTGTGAAATACATTGAGGCTTTAGGTAGTAAAGGTAATATTAACCTGAATATACCATAAAGACTTAATTTCAACACTACTCCCGCTAATATAATACTTCCAGATAGTGGAGACTCAACGTGAGCTTTTAATAATCAAGTATTTAAGAAATAGATCGGTGTTTTAACAGCAAAAGCTATAAATATACCAACAAATATAAATAACTGAGTATAATAGTTAAAATTTGTTTTATACAATGCATCGAAATCAGTAGTTCCCATGATAGATGACATTGCAAGAATAGATATTAATAAAAATAATGATCCAAAAAGTGTGTATAAAAATAGATAGAAACTAGCTCTAACTTTATTACTTGAACCGAATAATCCTATTAATATGAATAAAGGCGGTAATATACTTTCAAAAAAGATATAGAAAAGTAATACATCTAACACTAAGAAAACTGCTAATAATAATGTTTCTAGTAATAAAATAATTATTACAAATGATCTTACATTTTCTGAAATTGAATTTCAATTAGATAACAGTGCAATAGGCATTAATATAGTAGTTAAAATAACAAAGTATATAGATATACCATCCACACCTAGATAGAAATCAAAACTACTTACTTTATGATATTCTTGAACAAATTGAAAATTATTACTACTAAAATTAAATAAGATAAATACAACTAATGAAACAAACAAATTAACTATAGATGTAACTAAACCAGTTAGTTTAATTTGTTTTATATTCGAGTGTGAATTGTCATGATACATTGTTGTAGTTATTAAAAATAAACCTGCTATAGGTATTAACAATAAAAGCATAAGTAACATAAGATATAAATAAATATATATAAAAAATTTTCCTGTTTCACTGACCACCCATTAAAAATAAATCTAAATTTTTAACCTTCGAGTAGTCATTTATCCCCACTATAGTGGGAGGGTTGGGATTCGTACCCGGATTTAATAAAATAATTTTCTTTCTAGAAGATTATTTTAAGTACACCATACACAAGAGTATGGTGAAATAAATTCTCACCCGAGACTTGAACTTGGACAAAGATATTAGGAATATCTCGTTCTACCATTAAACTAGTGAGAGTTTTAGTTCTTAGCTTAAAAATAAAACTATTTTAATGCTACCCAGGAGGAACTCACGCTACGCGCTATAGAATAAAAAAACCAAAAATTATGTAGCGCGGAAGGATCGATGGAACAAAATTAATGCTACAAAATAAAGGCTAGACTATAATTAATTATTATAAATAAACTAAAACCGCTTCGCAGGAGGAACTCACGCTATTTTTTTTTTTATTATTTTTGTGCTTTATCTTGTGTAGCTAATTCAATTAAACTGTTTTCTAAAAGACTTACTAATGGCACTACAATTAAGAAGTGTGAAAAGTAAAGTACAGTAGAGATTTGTCCAAATTCTATGAATGGTGTTTCAACGTGTTTTGCACCTAATTGCATTAAGATTAAGAAGTTAGCTATAAATATAAAGAAGGCTATTTTACTTAATGGTCTGAATTGTATTCCTCTGCTTCTACTTAAATCTGTGAAAGGCATAGCTAATAATATTAAGATAGCTGAGAACATAGCTATAACACCTAATAATTTGTTAGGTATAGATCTTAATATAGCATAGAATGGAAGAAGGTATCATTCCGGAACTATAGCAGGTGGAGTTTGCATTGGGTTAGCCATAACGTAGTTTTCACTATCACCTAACACATTAGGCATAAAGAAAACAAAGATTGATAATACTATAATAAATAAGAAAATAGTAATTAAATCTTTAAATATGAAATATGGAGCAAAAGGTAATCTATCGTAGTTACCTGATACACCTAACGGGTTACTTGAACCAGCACTATCGTGTAATGCGATTAAGTGCATTAAGGCTAATGCAGCTAATACGAAAGGTAATACGAAATGTAATGCAAAGAATCTGTTTAAAGTTGCATTGTTAACAGAGAAACCTCCTCATATAAATTCAACTATATCTTGACCTACTCAAGGTATAGCACTCATAAGGTTAGTAATAACTGTAGCACCTCATAATGACATTTGTCCGTATGGTAAAACATAACCTAAAAAGGCTGTAGCCATCATTAATATAAATATTACTGTTCCAATTGTTCAAACTAATGTTCTTGGTGCTCTGTATGATCCATAGTATAAACCTCTTCCAATGTGTAAGTAAACTATGAAGAAGAAAGCTGAAGCTGTGTTTGAATGTAAGTAACGAATTAATCATCCATTATTTACATCACGCATAATGTGCTCAACTGAGTTAAATGCTTCTAATACACTAGGATTGTAATGCATTGCTAAAGTAACACCTGTAACTATTTGTATTACTAAACAAAAACCTAATAATGAACCAAAGTTTCAAAGGTAACTTAAATTTGATGGTTGTGGTGAATCAACTAAATATCCATTAGCTAAACTAATAAGAGGGTGACTTTTTAATAATCTCATTTTAATATGTTTATTTATAAATTTGAAGTTTTTCTAATTATCTGTTCTATCCTTAGTGGATATATAAGCCTAGTCTATAACGCGCAAAAAAAAAATATTTTTTTCTCGCTTCGCGCTATATTTTATATAATGGAAGGCTATCCCTAAAAAATTACTTTATAAATATTTTAGTTTTTAACCCGAGTATTAATAAAGTCATCGACTAAGTCGATGACTTTATTAAATCGCAGCTAGTTATTATAGCTATAACTCAACTAATGAGACAGACTATTTAAGTTATTAGTTTTTATTTTTTTTTTTATTTTTGCTGTTAATTATAACTTTAGCATTAGTGTAAGTATTTTCTAGATCCCTAAATTTACCTAAGTACTTCATAAGATTTTTACGCTGTTCTAGCAATTCAGACTTATACTGGCTTACCTCAGTATATTCTTCTTTTGATAAGACACCACTGTCAAGATCGTGGTCGCATAATTTAATCTCATTTTGAACTTTTGAAATATGTTCTTTAATAAGTTCTATATTTTCTTGTACGTCATCCATGCAGTAACAAAGTGCGAAAGGATCGAATAAGAAAATATAAATAGCAAATAACAATGTAAAAGCAAGTGCGGCTATAATGTATTTTGATATATTTTTGTTTTTCATTTATAATATAAAAAAAAAATTTAATTAAGGAGATCCTATAATTAATTTTAACTCTTCACAAAAGAATGTAAAGGAAGAAAAATTAATTAAGCTAACCTTAGACTATTCTACGTTTTTATTATTTTAGCTTAAAATAGTGTTATAATGTCCTATTTTTTTTTTGCTAGATTTAATATATGCATATCTAGTGTATATAACGCTTAGCGCTTAATAATATACAAAGATCTCCCATAAATAAGGGAAATATCTTTATCTGTTAAAGGGATACGGAGGAATCGAACCCCAAATTTTCGATCTGCAATCAAAACGCAAAACCATTTACTCATATCCTTATACTAATGATTTAGGTAATGATATCCTATACTAATGATAACTTTAATCATAAAATTTAAATCTAACCACAAAGTTTTTAGCGCAAAGCGTGAAAAAATAAAACTCCTGCGAAGCTTTTTTCATTTGTAGTCTAAAAAAAAATTTTTTTATTTTTTTTTTGTGTATTTATTTTTACAGTGATAGGAACTAGAATAAAGAAATATTACTAGGGATAATTTCAAAACTGTATAAAATACAAGGAACTAATACAATAAATGCAATAACTATAGGTAATAGGATTGTTCAACAGAAAGTCATTAACTGATCATAACGTATACGAGGGAAAGATGCTCTTACTCAAATAAATGTAAATATCATAATACATGATTTCAATCCTAAGCTTAAACCATATAATAACCCTTCTACTAAAGGACTGAATAAAAATTCTAAACTTTCCGGATTTTCTATAAATGTATAGTCAATTTCTTGTAAAAGATAAATTAAAGGTATAACATTGAAAAGATAACCACCAAGGAATAGAATACTAGTTAAAGTACAAATAAGCACTATACTAGCGTACTCAGCTAAGAAGAAGAATACAAATATAACTGCAGAGTGTTCTGTCATAAACCCACTAACTAACTCTGATTCAGCCTCAGCAAGATCAAACGGAGCTCTGTTTGTTTCTGCAACAGAACCTATGAAAAATATAATGAACACTGGGAAAAGAGGTATTACAAATCATATAGCTCTTTGAGCTTCTATATTAACAGTTAAATTTAAACTTCCGGTTAGTAAAATTACTAATAAAATAGCAGAACTTAATATTAATTCATAACTTATTAATTGTGCAGTACTTCTTAGAGAACCTAAGAAAGCATATTTAGAATTAGCAGATCAACCTGCTAATAGGATACCATATGTAGCAAGAGAAGAAACTGCCAACATATAAAGTATACCTAAGTTAAAATCTCATACTGCTAATCCAGGTCCGTACTATTAATCAAATTTATCATGCAATTAATTATAGCGCTACAAAATTATAGAGGTATAATTAATTGTTTAGAAAAAGGTTTTGACTAGATAATTTCTTTCGAAATCCATTAGAATACATCTTAAATGCATTTTCTCTAGAGAAAAATGCATCAACAGCCGTATACTCTTTGCTCTTTTACAGATATATATTTAGCGCGAAGCGATCGCGAAGCGTTATATCTGACTTAGATCCGCGATAGCCCATTGCTCTTTCGATTATCTTATATGTTGTTACCCTACCTGAGTGATTAACTCAGCCACTAATAGCTTTTCAGCTAGAGCTTGGTAATATAAGCTTTAGGGTGTCCCCGGAATTTGACTATTGAACCCCACAAATGTCGTCTCCTTAATACGACAGACCAAGGTATAACAGCGTAACCTAAAAGTGCGAAAATTAAAGTTATTATAGGACCTAGGAAAAATAAAACAATATTAGCCTGTGTAGGCGATACATACTCTTTTAAAAGTAATTTAAGAGCATCCGCAAATGCCTGTAAAAGACCATAGTATCCTACGATATTAGGCCCCAGTCTTCTTTGCATACTTGCCATGGTTTTTCTTTCAGCTACTGTAACAAAAGCTACAGTTAATAAGGCAGGTACGACTACCAATACAACTTCAATCACAGAAATTAATGTGGGAAAATACAACATAGATTAAATCTAAAATATCTAAGTTAAATAAGTAAATATTAAAGAGCTTTTTAGCTTTTAATTTTCTCATTTAAATTCTTAGGTTAATGACATATATGCTTTTTTTTTAAGGGTTAGCCATCAGGAGAGAGCTCCGATTAAATAATGTCATCCACAGAGTGGAAGACTTTATGCGATGGGTTGAAAACTTTTATATATTATCCATTACTTTGTGTTTAGGGCTACCCCACCCATCGGGGGCGGTATATCCGCCTATGATACCCGCAGGTCGGGATCCCATCGACCAGAGGTCGATGGGAGGGTACCCTGACTATTTATATATTAATTTTTTTTTAAGAGATTTTTTTAACGCAATGCGTGATTTCCTCTGCAAATCGTGAGTTTCTCCTGCGAAGAAGAGCCATTTTTTTAGCGATTTGCAGGTGGAACCTCTACAAAAAAAAGGAACGCCTTATATAAGACGCCCGCCAGACTTAATCAATTAAATCTTTTATTTAACTATAGGCTTAATGCGCAGCCTTTTATTATAAGCTTTATGGCAAAAGTAATAAATTATTTAACTAAAGCTCATGTAAAAAATTTATTTAACTAAATATCACGTGAAAAAAAATTTTTTTTCTTTTAACTTATATTCGAGAGATAAAATATTACTATAATATAATGTTATACCATTAAACAAACAAAAAGGTCTTAATGTAGAACGCAAGATGTCTTAATATTATTAGGTATAATACATAGCTAATGTAACTTAAGATTGCAATTAAACCCGTAAATAAGTACGCTAACGACGATAACTTATTTATCACCGGTTAGTAATGTAAATAAATATATATTCAACATTAATAATTTATAGATTAATTAATTATTTTTATTTTTTTTTTTATTAATTTAAAGCTGGTAATACTTCCACTTCAGAAAGGTTTCCTATTAAAAGATTAATAGAAAAGAGAGCATCTTGCATACGATCTAGGAGCACACCCAACTCGTCTAAGTTTCTGTATTCTGTCCTAGCTGTAATATAATTAATTTGTCAGAAATGATGTTGTCCATCAATAGTTCTACGAAAGAATTCCCAAATAGTGGGTTTTACTTCTAGTAAGGCATTTACAGCTGAGACCGACTGCTCATCTATTAATAACGATCTATTTACCAATACTTCCAAGTAATTAATGACAAATGAAGATTTAAGGAAAAATACCGTTAATACATCATTCTGGGCTGGAATTACGTTACCCGCTTGCATAGCATTTATGACATATGTTATATCCGAGTTATTGAACCATTGATACAATTCTAACAAATTATTTCTAATGAAATGATCAGACTGTATGTAAGAAAATTTAGGATCTCCGTTTGCGGGCCTGGAATTACTAGATCCGGGTGTTCTAAAACAGATATACCCGTAAAGACAAACACCGTACCTAAAAAAAGACTGTATACAGTTAATATTACTGCTGTAGCATTTAAACCATTTGATGTTTTAGATAACATCTTATTAGCGGAATTTAAGCTAAAGTATTATGCTAGAGCTTCGACCATAAAAAAAAATATTTTTTTATAGTCGAAGGTTAAAAAATATTAAAGATAATATCTTTTAATGTTCAAGAAGTAAACCATATTTTTTATTCATAGCATAAAATTAAATATTTATAAGGATAAGATTTATTATTATTATCGTTAGATATTTAAGAGCTATGAGATTCGAACTCATATTGGAATGATTAAAAGTCATATACTTTACCGTTAAGTTAAGCTCTCTATTTAGTGTGTAAAAAAATAATTATTTTTTGAGTAAAGTTTATTTTTTTTTTATTATTGTTCTTGTAATCATGATAAGAATTTTTCTAATGAAACTGATTCTATTACGATAGGCATAGAACTGTGTAAGATTCCACATATTTCACTACATTGTCCATAGAATAATCCTTCTCTGTTAATAAGAACAGAAACTTGATTTAATCTTCCAGGGTATGCATCACATTTAATTCCTAAAGCAGGACATGCATATGAATGTATTACATCTCCAGAAGATATAATAAATCTAACATGAGTTAATTCAGGTAATATAACTCTATTATCAACTTCTAACATTCTTAACGCACCATCTTCTAAATCCGACTCTGGAACTAAGTATGAATCAAATTCTAATTCTTCTTCATCTTCATTTAAGAAATCAGGGTATTGGTAACTTCAGTATCATTGGTGACCTTCTACAAATACTGTTAATGATGGGTCAGTAACTTCATCCATTAAGTATAATAGTTTAAAAGAAGGGAATGCAATTAAAATTAATATAAGTGCAGGAGTTATAGTTCAAATTAATTCTATTAATGTTCCGTGGTTAAGATATTTGTTACTAATAGGAGATCTGCTAGAAACATAATTTCTAATAATAGAAACTAATATTCAACTAACACCAAATAGTATAATAACTAAGTAAAACATAATGTTGTCATGTAATTCTACAAGTGCTTCCATTTGAGGGCTAGCACTATCTTGGAAATAAACACCTCATGCTCTAGGTGCATCGCAAATTGAAAAAAAGTTTGATAATAATAATGTATTCATAATATATAATATAAAAATAGTTTAATATCTATAGTTTTACTGCAAAAGAAAAATTAAATTTTATTTATAGATTAATAATTAAAACATTAAGATCGTAAATATATCTAGATATCTACCAATAAGAGAAAAAATAACGGGTTAACGTATGAGCCCTTAAGATGAATCGAACATCTATCAAAATATTAACAGTATCTCGCTCTACCGTTGAGCTATAAAGGCTTATATATAAATCTAAAAATATTAGTGTTGGCTGGCAAAAATATATATATATTTTTTTTTAATGCCCTTAAAAAAAAAAAAATTCCGGGAACGAAATAGGAGAAAAGAGATTCGAACTCTCAAAAGCGTAAAGCTACTGAGTTTACAGCTCAGCCCGTCTTACCAACGATGGAATTCTCCTTTATTAAAAGATAATTATTGTGATTTTATCTTTACATTACATTACTAATGTAATTTACAACCATCGCTCCGCGCAGGAGAATTAATAAAGTCTTCGACACTCCGGATTTTTCACCACACTTCGACACAAAAAAATCTAGATTTGGTTTTTTTTATTTTTTTTTTTATTATTTAAGAAAAGGCTTCCAATACTTCAGACACTGTATCAATAATAGAAGTGTGTTCATCTTCTAAGTTTGAAAATGGAAGATTAGCAAAACCTTCGTTATTTTCTTGTTCCCATGAAATAGATCTATCATCGATTTCTAATGTATCTTCTAAGTCTGAAAATGGAAGATTAGCAAAACCTTGGTTATTTTCAAGGCAAAATATAGCTTGTTCATATAAAGGGATATCAAATAAAGCAAAATCATCCCCTTCATAATTTAAATTAAAAATAAGAAAATTATCATCAAAAATATCTCCTAAATCATTAAATGTGAGTTCTGATAATGTGTTTAAATTTTCTAAATCAACTTTTATAAACACATCAGGTATAGAAGTATGTAGGCAAAAGGTATTTCAGCTAAGTATGCGCAATTTATTTCACCGCTAAGACTAAAATCACTCATATCAGGTCCGGACCTTGAAGTATAAGATCTTAAAACAAACATGTTTTCTGATGTAGCATTAAATAGATAATGATAAGTTTTTTTTTCTTTTCGAATTCACTGTATAACGACTTCAATTCTTCTTTTTCTCTAATAAGTTTTAAATAAATATCACTATATTTTTTAAATTCATCAGATATATATTTAAGTCTAAAAATTGCTTATCTAAATCATCAGTTATAATAGATAACTCTGATATAGATTTTTCTGTTTACAGATTATTTTTCTTAAGGATATGGTGAATTTGCCCATACATTGAACTAATATAAAACTCGTGTGCGTTAAACATCCTTTTGACTACCAAATATTCATAGTCTAAATTTTGTATTCGAAGAGGGTAAGTTGTATGTTTTAATTTTCCATATTCAATAGGGTGAGAGTGTTCTAGTATAATGTAATAATGATCCATAATGTGCTCTCCTCTCGCTAACTCATAAATGTTAGATTCTAATTTTTTTTCTATATCTAATATATTACGTGTAACGAAGAACATTGAACAGTCATTATCATAAAGATAAGTTAAATTTTGTAAGTTAAGTTTATTGTCTTCTTTTAATTGAGGATAGTAAGACATTTTTTCCTTTAGAGAAATTAATTTTTTTAAATGCTCAGATCTGCAACAGCTTCTGCTTGAAAATTGTTTAATATTTTTTGGCGCGAAGCGATTTATTGTGTGCAGATGACCAGGCAAATATCTAACCCTGGCAATTATATTAGATTTGTTGTAATTAAAATTTGTAACCGTTTTATTAAATTAGGTGCCGACAGCATAGTGCTCGCCTCATATCAAACGAGGGTAATAGAAATAGTATCTATCCTCACCTCTCAGGTTATAAGATTCTCACCTTAGCCCGCCTCACAATTATGAGAATGCTGATTGACAACTCTTTCTGCTGTATCTAAGCCCTATTAACACTCATTACGTGGGGTGTTAACCCAAGCCGTAATTTGAGTTGGCCTTCGAAAGCCAGTCGCTTGTTGGTACTTAGCCTTTAGTCAGAAGTCGACTTTTTTTTATTTAGTACATAAGAAATATATTTAACCTAGATAAATTTTTTTTTCTATTTATTTTTAGGGGGGGGGGTGTTGTTAATGTTTATTAGTCCCGTGCAATTTCCACTACACGAACCGTATTTCGACTTAACACCAATCAGAGTCACGCATACGAAGATTGCTTGAAAAAATATCATCGCCTTTTTGCGATGAGGTTAGATTAACAAGAAACCAAACTTATTGCACATACTCCTTTCAGCGCCTGACGAGTGGTTAGTACCTATCTGAGATAAAATTCACCGTGATGTGGTGACTCACGATTACTAGTAATTCCTTTTTCATGCAGCCGAGTTACAGGCTGCAATTCATTTTATATCCAATTTTAGAGATTAGCTCAAATTCGCATTTTCGCCTCTCTTTGTAAAGGCATATGTGGCACGTCTATAGCCCACAATATTAAGGTCATGATGACTTGTCTTGGTCCCTGTTATCACATCCAATATAGCGGTGAACTACTTTATAAAAAACAAATAAAGTAAGGGTTTACGTTAATTTAATGGATCTAACCAGAATCTCACGACATTAACTGAAGACAGCCGTGCAACACTTGTACAACGACCATAGGTCGAAGTATTCAAATTGTGGTAAGGTTTTTCGAGGGTTATCGAATTAAATAACATACTTCACTACTGGTTTCAGAAACGGTCTAATGATTTCAGTTCCTGCGTTGCCACATTACTCTTGAGGTGGAATGCTTACACTTTCATTTATACACTTGCATACGCAAGTCTATAACATTCATAATTCTCTGCCTGGACTACTAGGGTATCTAATCCTATTCGCGACCCAAGCCTTCGTCCCTCAACGTCAGTTTTTACATAAAGGTTTGCTTTTGCTGTTATCCGTCCTATTAGTATCAAAGAATTTCATCTCTACACCAATAGTACTAATATATTCCTCTCACATAAAACTCTAGTATATCTGTTCCCTTTTGGGGCTTGATATGCCGTCTAGGTACCCTTTAAACCTAATAAAGATGAATAACACTAGTCTTCCTCGTATTGCCGCGACTGCTGGCACGAGATTTGGTCAAGACATATAGATAGAAAATTGTCATTATCAGTATTCTATCTAGAACTTTATACGACGTAGTCGAAACGTCTAGGTAAGGCGAACCCTACATAGACTTACATTCCTCCAAGTTGCTGGTTCAGCCGTTAGGCTATTGACCAATATTCCTCACTGCTGTACTATACGTATTGGGGTTTTTTCAGACCCAATGTGGTCGATCAACCTCTCAGTTTCGACTACGGGCTTAAGCTAGTTGAGCAATTACCTCAACTACTACTTACCCGAGAAAATTATAAACATCTTAAAGCGAAAGTTTTTCTTTTAGTAACAAATTTTTTATATTTGTTACCTTATAAGGGATTTTTCTCCTTACTCTAAGGCAGCTATAACTTCATTTACTCACCTGTACACCACTTCATAGGATTAATCCTATGACGTTCGATTAGCATGTGTCAAGCATTTGGACAGCGTTCAATCAGAGCCATCATCAAACTCAAAATTTCTTTTTTTTGGCATAGCCCTAAAAAATTATAATAGTTTATCCTCCCCGATTAAAAGAGAATAACAATCGATAAAAATTTTATCTATCTATCTATTACATTACTAATGAAATTTAGAAATGTAATTAAACATTTAAGCTTAAAACTTTTTTTCTCGAAGCGATCGATAAAGATTTTATCTTTCTATTACATTACTAATTAAATTTAGAAATGTAATTAATCATTTATACTAAGTTATCACTTATAAAAAAAAAGCACTACCGTTATATAAGCCGTTTGAGAAATTTAACCCGAAGCACAAAAATTTAAATTTAGCGTTACTAACCAGACTAAGGTTTTCAATTTTTTTTATTTATTTAACAGCAAAGCTGCTATTTGTTAAGCAACGTATAATAATAAAAATGCCATCATAAGTGAAAATAGACCTACGGCCTCTGCAAGGGCGAAACCTAAAATAGCGTATGAAAATAGTTGACCTCTTAATGAAGGGTTTCTTGCTACACCTAATATTAATGCACCAAATACAACACCAATTCCTACACCTGCTCCTATTAAACCTGCGGTTGCTAAACCTGAACCTATAATTTTTGCTGCTTGTATCATACTAATAATATATTTAAATCTAATTAATAAAGGAAACCTTCGTTGCTACTTTCGTTGCCCCCCTCCACTCCTTGAGCCTGGTTAACACCAGGCGTAAGTGGAGGGAGGGCTAGAAAAATTACCGTTGGAAGAAAACCTTTGACTATTTTATATTGTTATTTTTTTTTTTATTTTTTTATTCCTCCTGCGTAGCGAGCGAAAAAAACGGTAAGCATCGTAATAGCTAGACCTTTAAATAAAAAGCTGCGCTATTGCTCCGCTCTAGCTCGGTTAAAGCTCCGGTTTAAAAAAACAAATATATCTAGTGTATTTAACGCTTTGCGGGAGGAACTCACGCTTAGCGCTTAATAATATACAAAGATCACCCATAAATAAGGGAAATATCTTTATCTGTTAAAGGGATACGGAGGAATTGAACCCCAAATTTTCGATCTGCAATCAAAACGCAAAACCATTTACTCATATCCCTAAAATAATGATTTAGGTAATCATAAAATTTAAATCTAACCACAAAGTTTTTAGCGCGAAGCGATCGCGAAGCGATTTTTTAATTTGTCGGCAAATAAGTTTTTTGAAGGGTTTTATTATCAATAATAACAAAAAACTTGGGTTGAGAAAGCGAAAACTGGGTTGATAAGAAAAATAAGATAAAGAATTTTAATGCTTTTTATTAAAAAGAATATATTCCTTTTTCTAGCTCCTCGCAGGGTGGAGCTTATCTCCTCCCTCGGGGAGCAAGGCTCCCTCGAGGGAGACTAGCGTGAGAATCCTGCTTCGAAGGGTTTTTTATTTTTTTATAGTAATAACTATAGCTCCTACCATCGCCAGTAAAAGAATTATAGATGTGATAATAAGTCACATTGGATAACTAGTGTAAAGAATATTACCTATAGTAGTAATGTGAGATGTCTCTGCTAAATTTCCCTCTCACATTTGAGAACTTACAAATAAGATTTCCTCACTATCTTTAGAAAAATTTTGAGAGAAAATTTCTTTTAAATAATTTCTAAAATTATTAACATCAAAAAAATTAGAAAAGTTTATAGATTGGATATTATTATTGAAAGAATCTCCTTTTAAAGGTAATATATCATAAACTGTTGAATTGAAAAAAATACCTATTATAATTGCAAGTGGTATACTATTACTAGTATCAGTTACAAGTTCAGAAATTCTAACGTTTATTAGCATTAATATAAACAGGAATAATATTGATACTGCTCCTACATACACAAGTAAATAAGATAAACCAATAAAATTTATACCTAACAACATTAAGTATGATGAGATACTTAAGAACAGACCAATTAAAAATAATACAGAAACGATAGGATTTTTACTAATAATAACAAAAATTCCACAAAGTATTGCAACAAAAGAAATATAGATTAGAAAATTATATTTAAATCCATTAGTAAAAGTTTCATTTAAAAGATGTAGATTAAACATATTTAGTACTAGATAATAAATTCTCACCGGAGATAAGCTTAACGAAAATAATTTCGTATTCTTTAAAGTAATGCAACAAATACAAATGTGAGAGCGTATTTGTTATCTAAACAGAAAAATAAATCTCAAACGAGATTATTATAATCGCGAGCGTGCTAAACGCGTACAAGAGTCGAACTTGTATCTTTGTGTCCGTAGCACAACACTTTAACCATTAAGTTAACGCGCTTATATTCCTATCCAAGACTCGAACTTGGACCCAGATATTAGAAGTATCCTGCTCTACCATTAAGCTAATAAGAGTTTTATTTTAAGACTTCCTTCGGTTAATTATCCATCCCTCCTGCGCTTTGTAGAAGGGAACTCAGGCTTAATTAAAATCTTTTTTTTTAGAGTTCCTCCTGCAAAGCGAGTTCCTCCATTATTTTTAAGAGTTCCTCCTGCAAAGCGAGGGTTAGAATTTTAACCCAAAAAAAATTAGAAAAGGATCTTTTATTTTTATTCATTTACACTCCAGCAAACCAGGTTCAATCCACTTTGTGGCTAAGTTTTTATATAGCTTCTAGTATATAATAAAAAAACTAGAGTTCTATCGCTTTAAATATTTTCTTTTTATTGCTTAGGGCATCATCATATATTATGCTATTATTTGAAACATTATTAAAATTTTTAGGATGGTGAGTTCCTCCTGCATTTAAAAAATATCCCTAAAAAAAAAAAAGCGTGTGATTCCTCCTGAAAAGCACATTTCATTGTTTGGTCTCGGAGCGTATCCGGCATTTAAATTTAATAGTGTTTAATATTATAGTATACATAAGCCAGAGGAGAAATTCGAATTCTCATTCTTAATGCATGAAATTAACGTTCTAACCAGTTGAACTACTCGGGCGTTTTATTTAAATTATTTACTATGTGAAGGGTCGCTATGCTTCGCAGGAGGAACTCTACCTAAAAAAAAAAAAATATTGGTTTTTAATCCGCATTCGCGGGAGATTTTTGGTTAGCGTGGTGCGTAAAAACTCGCGAAAAGAAAGCTTTGATTAATGCAAGTAAAGAAAAAAACGATGTAAAATATGTAATAATTATCAATTTATAATTTATGGGGTGGATACCCCGAGTTGAACAGGGAACTTGCTGTGCCACATACAGGTGTTCTACCTATTGAACTATATCCACCTATATATTGTTATATAAATAATCCATATTTATATTATGCGTTAATACGCTGTATAAAAATACAAAGAAAGCTTATATTTAAGGGTTACGTAATAACAGATTACTTAAATAAGAATAGCATATAGTATTATTGCTTTCTTATTTATTAAGGCATTAAAAAAAATATATTTTTTTTAGCCATTGCGGAGATTGAATAAAGTCTTGATTAATCCATCATTTATTAATGTTCCGTGTAAAAAAAGATCACCCTAGTATTTTTATGGCTGGGTCGGTAAAGAAAATATATATAACAATTAATCTTTACCCTTTTAAGTAAATAAAAAATCTAAATCTAATATTATGTTGGAGTGATTCGAACACTCAATAGTAAATACCAAAAATTTATGACTTACCGATTAGTCCACAACATATAGCTTTTTTTAAACGCGGAGCGATCGCTTAAAAAAAGTTTTTTTTTTATGCGCTACATTTATGTGATAATGCGCATAATTATTTAATTAAAATCGCTTTGCAGTAGAAATCTCACGCAAAGCAGGAGTTTTTCTATTTTTTTCACGCAAAGCAGAAGGAACTCACGCAAAGCAGAAGGAACTCACGCAAAGCAGGAGGAACTTTATAATTTTTTTTTTTTATTGTTAGTTATTCCAGAAAAAGACAGAAAATTTTTTCAAATTAAGGTAAATCCGACTTGAACGGATAAAATTTAAAAATCAAATAGTCCTAAGCTATTCCTGTCTACCAATTCCAGCATTACCTTTTATTTCACTATTACATATCTGCTTTTAATTATTTTTTTTAGCGCGAAGCGACGGCAAAATTTATTAATTTGCCCAAGATAAGATTCGAACTTATAACCTAAGCATCTTCAGAGCTCCGCTCGGCCAATTGAGCTTCTCGGGCGTTTATTTTTTCGCTACACAGAAAAATCATAGAAAGGGCGCTCCGTTGTAATAAAGTCGATGACTTTATTAATGCTCCTAATTTTTTAAGTATTACTTAAAAAATAATGGAGGAATTAAAAACCCTTTAAATAAATTAAACTTTTACGTTACTAATGTGGTTTAATTATATAATATAAATACCTTAATACTTATTTCAACCTTACAATTTTTAGATATTAAATCTATTAAGATATAGAGGACTAGACAAAGAAGGCTTGCATTAAAAAAATATATTTTTTTAAAGCCTTGGCCAGGCAAAAGCTATATTCCTCATGCGAAGCGCACCATTTTAATCGTTGGTAAGAATAGTTGTATAATTAATTGGTTTTAAGTATATTTATTTTTTTTAGCGCGAAGCTTTTTTATTTTTTTTTTAACAGCGGAGCTGCTATTTTTATTTTTTAACAGCTTTGCTGTTATTTTATCTAACGGGTAAGCCGTAAGATTTTAGATTTTTAATTAGCAAAGCGAGAATATATAAAATAGAGAATATTTTCTCTCGCATCGTGCGAGAAAAGGTTAGAAGTGTTAATTACTACTTATTCATCCTTTTAATCCAAAAGCACCATTACGTGTTTTAGAACTAATTTTTGTAAGTTGTAGATTAGATCTAGTATTACCTCTTAACATGACAGTTGATAACCCTTTATAAGAAGAATTTATGTTTTTTAAACTTCCCTTATATTTTAATTTAAATACAGATCTTGAGGCAGTTAAACGTCTAGATAATCTTCCTGCGGCTTCTAATCTTACACCATAAATATTTTTATGTTCAGTAGAATTTAAAATATTTTCCTGTAGGTTATTTTTAACTTGTAGAGAGCTACGCGAAATTCTATTAATAGGAGAATTCTCTGTATTTGCTACCCCTCAACCAGGGAATATTTTGTATAATAGTTCATGTAATACATCTTTATCTTTTAAACTAGAAATATAGGAATTTGCATTTAAAGTTAAAGATTTTCCATTTATATTAGCGCGAAGCGAGCTCTCGCTAGGTGTGATTGCACTAGAAGGTCCGTAGTAAGATAATTTACTTAAAGATGGAAGTTTAACCAGTTTCAAGGCTTTTTTAAGTACTCTTAATAATCTATTTTCCCGATTTCTCAATTTTATAGCAATAGATTCTGAAAAAATGTCACTATTTAAGTGCAGATATTTTAAATTAACAAAATTAAATTCAACTTTTTTGTTATATATATTAGATATTATATTTTTTAAACCTAGTATAAATCAGTTTTTGAATTTATTATTGTTAACATTTAACATTTTTACATAATATAAGTATAACATCTCTTTTCTATAAGATTTTTTTATAAAGTTTTTAAAGTATTTATTTTCATAGTTTTTAAAATTAGTATAATTTCATTTAAGCGTTTTAAGAATGAAATTTTTATTTTTACTAGCTTTTTTNAAAATTCTTAAACCTTTTAATGAGATAGAGTTAATTTTTTTTAGTGTTAACGAAGGAGAATTAATAATTTTTCCATTCGCTTTCGGGCTAATCATTTTTTTAGCTTTGCCGCCGTCTTTCAGGAATTGGCTAGGCATCAGAGCAGATAAAGTATTTTTATTCTTTAAAATGTTATAAAGATTTTTTAATAAAAAATTTCTTTTTTTTAACGCAATGTCACTATTTATTTCTTGTCCTAGNCTCATATAAATTATTTTGATGATCATTAATTATTTCACTCGCATTAGGGCTAATGTAGAATAATTTATGTAGATTTCTTAATTTATATAGGGCTCATCCAGCAAAAGAAATAGTTTTTTTAACCCGAGCGCCACTTTTTTTAACAGCAAATTTGCTCCTTGCGTTTGCTTTTGCGCCAAAAGCAGATGAATTCTCTACTTTAACGGCGGAGTCGGCAAATAATTTATAGTAATTATTATTTATTGTTGTTTCAATCTGTTCTTGTCCTGGAGCGATACCAGACGCCAATCTAGTAGTGAAAAAACTCTGTTTTTTTAGCGCTGAAGAATAAAGAGATAAATTAAGAGCTTCTTCTCCTTGTTCAACACTGTATAAACTACTTTTTTCTCTTGCTAAGGCTAAAAGCGCAATATTATTATTTAGACTAGAATTAGTTTTAGCTATGTTAACATAGTTCAAGAAATAATTATTATTACTTGTAGTGTTAAGTTTGTTATTACTTAATAAAAAATAATATTTTTTTATTAGTGATTTATATTTATTTTTTAAGGCAACGCCATCCTTAACCCCAGAATTTTTTTTTTGCTAAATTTAGCGCTAAAAGAAAGTTTGATAGATTTCTTTTGGTTAATTTAGTAAAATTTAGTAGATAATTTGTTTTATTATCTCTATCATTACGTTGGTCTAGACGACCCCGCGAAGAATTTTTTAATCTTTTACTTGAAAATACAGATGAAGTTTTATTTTTAGCTTTATGTCCAGTACTTAAAAGTATAATTTTAAATTTTCTTCTCTCGGGTAGGCCGCTTTCATTTGTTATTGTAGTTTTATTTAAATTTCTAGCAAAATCACGGTTTGTTTTCGATTGGTCAATGGCAAAAGGCAAGCTTTTGTTTTGGAAATTTCCTGGTTTTGTATCCCTGGTATTTGTACGAACGGAGCTAGATAATTTTTTACTTTTTTCCGATATTTTAAATAAAAATGTTTTATACAAATCTTTTAATTTGTATAAGAAAAATTTTTATTTTTATTGTATAGATATACAGTAATTATAACTTTATTGTTAGTGTGTTTCATTTCTGCTCTACTTACCAATATTCTATTTAAAGATAATCTTTTAAATCGTACTTGCACACGACTAGATTTTTTATTATTAGATAATGGATTTAAATTAAAATAACTTTTAATTAGTTTATTTACGGTATTGTCAACAATTGGTAATGTTTTAGTCAGGTTTTTATTATAGGAGTAGATGCTATTAAATCATTCTTGACTAGCAGGTGGATAATGTCTAGTTTCACCTCTATTGTTATTATCCTGTTGATCTGAAATATCTCTTAAAACAGGTATTTCTGGATGATCTTGGTTTGTTTTGGCTTTTTTTAAAAATATGTTTAGCATAATTATAGATTTTTTAGAAATATGCGGTTCTGTTAAAAGTGTAATAGAAATCATTTGTTTTTTATTTATTATACGCAAAAATTGATAAAAAACAATTGGACATTTTTAATATCATTTAATTTTTTTGCGATCAATGCAAGAAAAAGAGATTTAAATTTTAGTCGGTGATGGTTAAATCTTCCTGGCTGCTTAACTAAAGTTGCTTGTACTAAGAATTAATGCCATATATAACTAGAAAAAATCGGTTTACCGCTAAAGTTTCTTTTCCGAAGCGCACCTAGGTAAGAAAATGCTCTTTCTGTAAAAATAGAAACCATTTTTTTTTACAAAAGACGATTCCCGACTTTATTTTTTTTTTTCCTCACATCGCATAAAAAAAAATCTCTTTTTAACACGTAGCATTAATAAAGTCATCCACGCTCCCCATTCTTAAAAGAAATGTAGTGTGGAAGACTTATTTCACATTTCGTTAAAAAACTAAAACATATAGTTATATAATTAAAGGCATTATGTAATAATGCCTTTAATGCATGAGGGAGTCTTTCATAAAAAGTTATTTTTATGTCATGGTATAGAGATATATTAGTTTATAAATTCATTAGTAATGTAATATATATTTATTAATGCATACGGCTATAGGTTAATGGTAGACCGTTCGTCTTCCAAACGATGTGTACCGATTCGAATTCGGTTGGCCGTAATTAATGAGTTAGTAACTTAATTGGTAGAGAACTTTCTTGTCGAGAAAGATGATGTCGGATCGAAGCCGGCCTAACTCGGTAATAATAACTCTTTGTTCTGCCTTGAATAAAAAATTAAATAAATATAAATTTTTAATGGCTAGGCAGAAAAAAAAAAGAAAACCTTTTAAAGATATTTCTTTTAATGGGGAGGCTACGAAGTAACGTTAGTTTTCTTTTTTACGTAATGTTTATAGGAAAGGTTGCCATTGGTAAGGCGAGATGTTTGCTAAACATTGTGTTTTAACACCTGACGGTTCAATTCCGTCCTTTTCCGTAGAGAACTATAAAGTATGGGTCGCTTCTAATTTTTAACGCAGGGTTAGAATTCTAACCCTGCGTTAAAAATAATGGAGGAACTCACATGGCTAACCCTTAAAAAAAAAATATATATCTAGATTTTTTAATGCCCGGGTACGAATCCCACCCCACCATGCCTGGGATTAATTTTGTACCAATGGATCGCTTCGCGCTACAAAATTTTAGGGATGGCTAAAAAAAAATTAATTTTTTTTTTTAATGCCTTAAATAAAAGAGTATAGTTTAATTGGCAAAATAGGAAGCTTCAAACTTCAAATTCTCAGTTCAAGTCTGAGTGCTCTTGTTTGTGATACCCGAGCCAGCGTTCGCTTTGCAGGAGGAACACACTCTTCGCTCAAAAAAAAGAAAAGCTCGGATCTTATTTCTAACCCAGGGCGAGGGTGGTGTAGCCCTAAAAAAATATTTTACAATATGCCGTGTATACATTTTTAGTAGTATAAGGGTTCCTTAGCTTAATCGGTAAAGCGTATTTTTGATAAGGATGTGTTCGACGTTCAAGTCGTCGAGGAATCAGAAAATAAATTATTACATAAGTAATATTATATTACATGTGTAATATAATATAAAGAGAATTGGCTGAGTGGTCTATAGCGATAAGCTTGAAACTTATTTTAGTACAAACTACTAACATCCGTTCGAATCGGATATTCTCTGAATAATATATACGGGCCAGGGCCGGGTTGGTTAGGCACCTCATTTGGGTTGAGGAGTAGTTATGTTCGAATCATAATGACCCGAAATAACGAAATGACGTTTGTAAATTACAATAGTAATGTATTAGATATGTAATGTAAAATTTCATCATAAGCTATTTGTTTATGATGGCAAGTATATAAAGAAACTATTAGGAATATCTAGCTATATATCAAAAGAGTTTTTTAAATAGTACATCGATGAGAGTCGATGTACTTGAACTTTGGAAAAATCCTATAAATAAACGAAGTGAATTGAAATATCTTATTAGCTTCAGGAATAGAAATCAAACGAGATTCTATGATTAGTGTGAATGAAAGTAGAAAAGCCTAAAAGTAAAATGGATTAAAATCTGTTTGAATAAAGGGGAACCTTCCTCTAAGGCTAAATATGATATATAAGCGACAGTGAACTAGTACCGAGAGGGAAAGATTTGAAATAGTAGTTTTATAAGCAGCTCAAGTAAAGTTTAAATAACAAATGAGAGCGTACCTTTTGCATAATGGGTCAGCAAGTTAATATTAGATGCGAGAAAAGCATTTTTTCATATGTGTGAAAAAAGTAAGTCTTATTCCTAGATAAACCGATTATTAAATAATGAATTAGTATCTAAAATTAGACCCGAAGCCTGGTGATCTTACCATGATCAGGGTTATAAAAGCCCGAACGGGTTATCGTTGTAAAGATATCCGAAGAATTGTGGTAAGTTAGTGAAAGACAATACTGACCAGGATAGCTGGTTTTCCGCGAAACCTATATAAGTAGGTAATTCAAATAACATCATAGCAGGTACAGAATTGTGATCTCAGACAAATGGTATTTAACGCTTCGCGCTAAATACATTTGTATATATCGGGGGTCGTGAAGACTTTATCGGTGAGAATTTGCTCTCGGAAGGGCAATGATGAATATTGAATAATCGGACATAGTACGATAAGGTTGTATGTCCAAAGGGAAACAGCCCAGAACAAGTGTTTAAGGTTCCAAAATTATTGTTAAGTGAAATTAAGGAAGTTTTTTCAAATACAACCAGGAAATAGGCTTAGAAGCGGCCATTTTTAAAGACCTCGTAACAGAGCACTGGTTCAATTAATAAGTTAAAAGCACCGAAAATTTAACGGATCTAAACAATATACCGACACCTTGTCCATAAGTATTAATAAAATTATAATTGTATTTATGGGGTAGCGGAACGTTGGGCAAATCAAAGATGTAATCTTTTTAAGATTATATAATTATGGGCTTTTGTCTGAACACTTTTCGAGATTCGGCCGGAAACGGAGAATCAAGAGGGTAAGTAGGCTAGTCCATCGACCTTAGGTAGAACTTCTACCTTTGGCAGATGATAACCCAAGTGAGAATGCTGACATGAGTAACGAAAAGGGAATAATTACCCCCTCGCCTTAAGCTTATGGTATTTATATAAAGTAACGGCCTCTAAGTTTATAGACCTGCCCTAAAGGACTAAACGATGAGAAAAGCTTTTATGCAGAATTAACCCGCGGTAGAGTACCGTTGGTTCTGGAAAAATCTGCAAATTATCGAAACCGTACCTAGATACTACCCCTGTCCAAGTAAGCTAGTAGAGTATACGAAGGCGTTTGAGCTAACAATCATTAAGGAACTCGGCAAAATGACACCGTAACTTCGGGATAAGGTGTGCCATTCTTCCATCGCCCGGCTTCCGGACGATGGTTAAGAATAGGAGGCATAGAATGGTGTTGTACGACTGTTTAATTAAAACAAAGCACTTTGCGTAAGATGACAAATCAAAGTATTGAGTGTGAATTCTGCCCAATGTTGGCGGTTAACGGATTTACTTAGCTGACTAAAATAAG